>WNWK01016523.1:0-44697 GCA_009830355.1 Cherax destructor
AAAAAAAGAAGATGGTGAAGATTCCAAGATGGATATGGATAAGGAGACCAAGTAACGTTCCAAAATGGTGCTGGATTATTTTAATATTTCACTAATAATTTTTAAGGCAAATTGTATTGATGCTAATTACCATTTCGTTGACAGCGTTCAACAAATATTCTAAAGTGTTTGTACTTGTGTTGTAAATCTGTAGTGTTCTTGCATTCTCCATTAAATTGTTTAGCCATATTTAGTTTGTTCCATAAGACCAAGTTTTTGGGTGGAAGGGCATTTGCTGAAATACTCTTTTGACAAAGGTTTTTTGTTTAAAATCTTGTAGGTGTCTTTAATTTATTTACCAAATAAACATTTACTTTTTTATAACCATCACACAAAATTCTTAGTTCATTTTTTAAATTCAGTAATGGCAATATCTATATGTAGATAATCAAGTACATAAATATTTTTATAAAAAGTTAATATTTGTTGTGTACCACATGTATGCTGTGTGATTGTGAGAGATTGTGTGATTTTGTGTGTGTGAGATTTTGTGCATCTGTGTGTTTTTGTGCGCATGTGTGTATGCGAGATTTTGAGAGATTGTGTGTACTGTGTATCCTAAAGTCCACTGGGAATAACCTGAAAGAAATTGAAAAGAACTGAAAAGCACTGCTGGAAGTTGCTAATACAAAGCACTTGAAAGTTACTAATACAAAAGCACTGCTGGAAGTTGCTCTTAGAAAACATTGCTGAAAACTGGCGACTGTAATGGGGATGTTTATTGTTATTCACCCCACAGTTGAGTTTAGGTATGACATGAGATACTTCGATAAAATATTTCCCTAAATGTTGTAACTAGTCTCCATAATTACTACTTTGTTTTCTGCCTCAAGCAGTGCAGTGTAATATATTTTGTGCTAGTTGATTTGTCAGGTGTAAAAGTTTGTGTAATTGAGAAAATTTGAATGGGTTGTGATAAATTTATAGATAGAAATTTTGCTGACATGATTGATCTGCTGAAGAACCTTACAGGATATAAAAAAAAAAAAAGGATAGGGGGTGAGTTTGTGGACAGGTATGTACTATACAGGATTTTAGTGATGTATTCAGTATTATCAAGTAATAATTATTTGTATGTTAGGAATTCCATTGCATGGAAAGATAGTCAAATTAAACATTTTCAGATGTCAATGGTGGAAGAATTAACATATATTATTGGATAGCAAACATTTAATTGTCTATCTGGTGATTACTAAAATTTTTCTCATGCTTGTAGAAAATTATTTGATGTAGCATGGTTAATTTAAGGTAACTTTTTTTTCGTAGGTAATCTTTTATGCATTTTGTAAACTTTGAGACCAATAGACTACTGTGGTTATGTTGAGTACACGGTATTTTGCTTGGTTCCTGTGCATCTGTCTAGAAATGACGCCTGTGTTCTGAAGGTTCTTTTGTGTTACTTAGGTAACAATAAAGAAAATATAGTTACAGTATTGAACATTTTCTATTATCCTCTTGTTGATTTTTTTTTTTTTTTTACTTTGTGAGCTGTTTCCCAAAAATACACATTCACCATTATGCACTCAAGTGGTCTTGCCAGAGGTGTCCTGACATCACAGCTCAGATGACCCTCTGAATGCACCATGTCTGCACCCTTTTCAGAGTAAAGGTACTAAAATATCTTGGACCTATTTGACTGGCAAATGTGGAAGCATTGGTATTGCTTCAGTGTCTTAGTCATCTCCATACTGGTGACGTTGATCCAAGGTATTGTTACCCTGCTTTTCCTTTGATCAAACTTTACTTCCCTCAGGTGTTGTATGACCATTTTGTTTTAATCTTTCACAACAGATAACTGGTGACTGCACCTAGTTATGTGTCCTTTGATGCTGAAGTGCTCTTGATCCAAGTAATAGGAGCCATCTATAATCCATGGATTAATTTAGCTTGATTACCTCACATTATGCAGGCAGTTATACCCCTGGGGAAGTATCTTGATACTGGTGAGAGGTCTTTACAAATTCTCCCTTTCCATCAAATCTGGTAAGTCTTCCTTTGTCCTGTATTACCCCTAGGGGTTTAGTGCTCTCGACTAGATGTATAATGCCACCTACACTACCACCACAATACTACACAACAAACAAACAAAAAAACAGCAACAATAAAACCAAACACTACCATCACCAGCACCACTGCATTACCACGAACACTACATAACACTAATGATCCTTTTAAGTCGCTTGTTCTCTCTAGGAATATCTGTACACTAACAGCCTCATTCAAGGCAAGTAAAATCGCAAATCTAGAGAATGTACAGAACCTTCACTTCATGTATAATTTCAGTAGAACATCTCAATTACTGGAAATGTTTGAAGTCCCTTGACTTGTACTCGGAACTCGGGTTAGAAAGATGTATCATAATCTACACCTGGAAAATCCTAGAGGAACTGGACCCAAATCTAAACACACAAATCACGCCCTACGAAAGCAAAGGACAAGGCAGATTGTGCAACATAATCCAGTGAAAAGCAGGTTTCATGAATACACTAAAAAAAGTCTGGGGCCCAAGACTGTTCAACAGCCTCATACCATACATAAGGTTAATTACCAGTAGACACGCTGTATAACCCTGTGGTTTAGCGCTTCTATTTGATTATAATAATAATTACTAGTAGACCCATGGCTGCCTTCAAGAGGGTACTGGATAGATACCAAAGTCAGTGCCCAATCAACCGGGATGTGGTTCGTCCCATTGGATTGCTTGCAGCCAGCAGTAATAGCCTGATTGATCAGGTGCTGGTCCACCAGTAGGCGTGGTCAAGGACTGGGCAGCAGGGGCATTGACCCCTCAGAATGACCTCCAGTAGGTAGACCGCTGCACTACCACCACCTTCATATATACTCTTTAACTTTATATACTTTTCCCCCACCTTCATATACTCTCCCCCACCTTCATATACTCTCCCCTCACCTTCATATATCTCTCCCCTCACCTTCATATACTCTCCCCTCACCTTCATATCTCTCCCCCTCACCTTCATATACTCTCCCCTCACCTTCATATACTCTCCCTCACCTTCATATACTCTCCCCCTCACCTTCATATACTCTCCCTCACCTTCATATACTCTCCCCCTCACCTTCATATAATCTCCCCTCACCTTCATATACTCTCCCCTCACCTTCATATACTCTCCCCCTCACCTTCATATACTCTCCCTCACCTTCATATACTCTCCCCTCACCTTCATATACTCTCCCCTCACCTTCATATACTCTCCCCTCACCTTCATATACTCTCCCCCTCACCTTCATATACTCTCCCCCTCACCTTCATATACTCTCCCCTCACCTTCATATACTCTCCCCTCACCTTCATATACTCTCCCCCTCACCTTCATATTCTCTCCCCTCACCTTCATATACTCTCCCTCACCTTCATATACTCTCCCCTCACCTTCATATACTCTCCCCTCACCTTCATATACCTTCTCCCCCTCACCTTCATATACTCTCCCCCTCACCTTCATATACTCTCCCCTCACCTTCATATACTCTCCCCCTCACCTTCATATACTCTCCCCTCACCTTCATATACTCTCCCCTCACCTTCATATACTCTCCCCTCACCTTCATATACTCTCCCCCTCACCTTCATATACTCTCCCCTCACCTTCATATACTCCCCCCTCACCTTCATATACTCTCCCCTCACCTTCATATACTCTCCCCTCACCTTCATATACTCTCCCCCTCACCTTCATATACTTCCCCTCACCTTCATATACTCTCCCTCACCTTCATATACTCTCCCTCACCTTCATATACTCCCCCTCACCTTCATATACTCTCCCCTCACCTTCATATACTCTCCCCTCACCTTCATATACTCCCCCCTCACCTTCATATACTCTCCCCTCAACTTCATATACTCTCCCCCAACTTCATATACTCTCCCCTCACCTTCATATACTCTCCCTCACCTTCATATACTCTCCCCTCACCTTCATATACTCTCCCCTCACCTTCATATACTCTCCCCTCACCTTCATATACTCCCCTCACCTTCATATACTCTCCCCTCACCTTCATATACTCTCCCCTCACCTTCATATACTCTCCCCCCCACCTTCATAATTTCTGGGAAAACAGATGGGACATACAACTTTCACCACCCCAGAAAATGCCGTGCCCATATGACAACAGGAAAATGCAACCTCCCTTTCTGTAAGCTTTTCCACCCTGAAATGTCACTCATCAGTTCAGGAAAGATAGTGCTATAACCTATATTGCCAGGCACACCACCTAAAGGGTACAAGACGACACAAAACATCCAGACCATGGGAAAACCTGGGTAGCCAAAGCCACTCCGAGAGAGAGGTTTTTTAGCGCCAGGAAGAAAAAAAAAACCTGGCAGGAAATGACAGAAATCGTACACAAACTGCAATAATTTCTGGAGTGGAACCACAGTCAATGGCCTCCACTCCAGAACAACAGATATTAGTGCCAGGAAAAAAAGCCCCCCATCCATCCATACCACCAATCCGACGACACTCATCTTTGCAAATATACAGGGTCTAAAGCCAGCGACGAACAACAAAATACCTTACATCCATGGACTGCTTACAAAGTCAAATGCAATGTTTGCGGCTTTCACAGAGACCCACATAAAGGATTACTTGACAATGAAATATGGATCCCTGGCTACAACCTATACAAATGTGACAGAGTGAACAGGCCTGTATATCAGTCACTTATGCTGTATAACCCTTGTGGTTTAGCGCTTCTTTTGATTATAATAATAATAATCAGTCACTTGTATGCTCAGAACTACTAATGCCTCAAATGATGTAGTTGAAGTTTTAGCAGTAAAGATCGAGAATCAAAACCTGGTCATCCTGGTTGTATACAAGCCTCCGGATGCAACGTCCCAACAATTCCAGGAACAGCTTCTGAAAATTGACCACTGTCTGGAAAACCTTCCAGCTCCTGCCCCCAACATCTTACTCCTGGGGAACTTCAACCTAAGGCACCTAAAATGGAGGAATATTGCAAATAATGTGGTGGTAGAAATAACACCAGGAGGCAACTCAGATGAAAACTTGCACACACGAGCTTTTAAATCTCTGCACCAAATTCACCTTAAACCAACAAATAATAGAGCCTACAAGATTGGAGAATACGCTGGACCTCATCTTCACTAACAATGATGATCTGATACGAAATGTCATCATATCAAAAACCATATACTCAGATCACAACATAAGAGGTCCAGACATGTATGAGGGGGGGGGGGGGGTGGCCCAGATCGACAAAATGTGATCAGTCGCGAGGGAGCCTTCTCCAATTTCAACTTCAATAACAAAAACATAAGGTGGGACCAAGTAAACCAAGTCCTAAATGATATAAACTGGGAAGATAGCCTAAGCATCACGGATCCTAACCTATGTCTAGAACAAATTAACTGTGGCACTTGAGGTTTGCTCAAGGCAAGATGTAAACTAGAAAGAGAGAGGCGCTCCCTATACAGGCGAAGGCAAAGAATAACAGAGCAGCTACAAGAGGCCAATATATCTGAAATACGTAGGGAGGCACTGGTCAGAGAAATAGCAAACATCGAATTAAAACTAAAGGAATCTTACAGGAATCAAGAAACGCGGGAAGAACTAAAAGCCATAAATGAAATTGAAAGAAACCCAAAGTATTTCTTTTCTTATGCCAAATCAAAGTCGAGAACAACATCCAGTATTGGGCCCCTACTAAAACGAGATGGGTCCTACACAGATGACATCAAGGAAATGAGTGAGTTACTAAAGTCCCAGTATGACTCAGTTTTTAGCGAGCCGTTAACCAGACTGAAAGTTGAAGACCTAAATTATTTCTTTATGAGAGTGCCACAGAACCTGGTAGACGCAAGCCTATCTGACATTACCCTGACGCCACATGACTTCGAAAAGGCGATAAATGACATTCCCATGCACTCAGCTCCAGGCTCCTCTTCAAGGGGGGCTCCTTGCTGTGGTGAAGAGGCTCTTGGTCTGAGGAATTGGACCTTTTGGTCTTCTTCCTCAGACCGAACCTAATTACCCCCCAATCCCCCCTCCCTTTTCCCATTTTCCCCATCCTCCCTTTTTCCCTTTCCTCCTCTTCCTCCTCATCCCTCCCTTATTTCCTTCCCATTTTTAACCTGGGAGCTTCCCTCCACAGGCATTCTAGTTCCTAGGTAGGGGGAAGGGTATCGTGTCCATCCCATTCCGTTGAGGTCCTTGGTGGTGGTGTAGTTTGCCGTGGAATCTGGATCGCCTGGGGATGTCCCGTCCTCTCCGGTCTCCCGGGAGTGGCCTTGGGTATCTTTCGGGCGACGGGTGTATCTCTGGAGGCCACCTTCGGATTCCGGGGTGGTGGCCGAAGGCGGTATGCTTTGTGGCGGATATCCGGCCGCCCTCTCTTTGTCCGCCGAGGTGGCTCGGTGGATGTGAGGTTGCTATCCCGGATTGCTGGTTTACTGGCATGAAGGGTAGGGTATGGCACGGGTTCCATGCAGCATCTGCACTACTAGCGGTGTTGAGGTCCTCTTGGGCGCGGAGGGGATTTACGCCCTTCCATTCCTCCTAGGAGCTATTCCTCCACGTTCCCCCTTTTTATTCTTTTTTTTTTTATTTTATTTTCTTCTTTCTTTTTTTCTTAAAAATAAAAGAAAGAAGTAACCTAACCATGGCTGACCCAATCCATGAACCCAATACCCCGGCCCCTTCTTGATACCGCACCTAGTTCTGACCCTACCTCGTTCCCGGACAGCTCTAATACCCCTGTACCTCTTGCTGGTGCCTGCTCGTCACCTGCTTCAGGTACTGGGGTTCCGACCGCCCTTTTGATGTATCTGACCTTCGCTCTTCTCTGACCTTGATTCCGGCTTCCCTCGACGGTGCGGCAATTTCGAATCGCTCGCCCGTCTCCTATCGGACCACCCCGGTCCCACATCCAAACGACCACGACCCTTACATGACGATTCGACTCTTCCTTCTCGTTCATCTCAGAAACGCCTAGCACGTCGCGCACTCCCTTAGATACTTTGTTTCACACTCCTCAATGGACGAAGTTTTTTACTCTCAGACCGACTACTCCAACTACCTATCTTTCCGATCATAGTATTGGTAAAGCTCTCCTACGCCATGTAGGCAAAGATATCTCTTTTCACGCTCTCAAGAGCGGCACTCCCATCATCACAGTCCAGAATGCTGGCCAAGCTCGCGATCTTTCCCTTCTTACGACCATAGATACTATTCCTATCACTATTGACAAGCATCATTCTCTTAATTCTTGTAGTGGTACTGTCATTTTACCCCACACCATTGTCCAACGGAATTTCCAGACATGTGGTGAAGACATTTTAGAGCAACTTGAACTCCAAGAACTCCCTATCCTTAAGGTTGACACTTTTACCCTCCCTGCCAATAAGCGAAGACGTTTTCCATGCAATGTAGCTCGTTAACGTTTGACTGCCGTGAACTCCCACCTTCGGTATATATTGCAGGTCAACGTTTACAAGTTCGAAAGGTGACCCCTACACCACAGCAGTGTAGAAACTGCTGGCGTTTGGTCATCCAGCGAAATATTGCGGGTCCATGGCCGAATGCCCAGTCTGTGGTGCCGACGACCATGCCAGTCCTTCTTGTACTTTACCTCCCTCTTGCCTTAACTGTCATGAGACACATCCATCATATTCTCGCTGTTGTCAGGTTTACCTGAATGAGCGGAAATCCGTTGCCTCAAAGAGGCGGAAGGCTTCTCATATGCTATGGCCGTCTCTCATCTACGCCTTCAAGGGAGACTTCCCGTATTTCCTATTCTCGCACTGCTAAACGTCGCCCGCTTCTGGGGTCCCAACTTCCACGGCTTCCTCTGTGGTCGCCTCTTCCTCAGTCACCCCTGTCTCGAATCCTTTGATGTTCTTGGCTCCGAGGTCCCTACCTCAGCATCCAATACTATCCACACTCCTTCCTCTACTCACTCGCACAGTTCTGAGTCTACACGTCCTCGTCATTCTCCTAAACCTCAGCGCCCCATTCTTCTCATAAGCCCGGCAAAAATCCCTACTGCCGGGTTCTTCGCCTCCGTCTAGTTCTGTAACGTGTGTGGAGGTTCATCCTCCTCCTCATACACTACCTTCATCCCCAGTCCCCTCCCAAGCCCCTTCGACAGTTTCCCTTCTATCTCCTCGCCTCTACTTTAGTACAGTCTATAGACTCCCGATCGTTGCTCACTCTTCTTCCATTTCTAATGTAGTCCCACATTCTGCATCTTTGACTTCCGAAACACTGGAAGCTATTGCAGAATATATTACCAAGACTGGGCCGATGATGGACACTACTCCATCTGAGGTTCCTCGTCTCTCTTCTTCGTCTCAACCCCCCCTTCCTTCACAACGTCCTCCTCCCTCTCTGATTACAGGTCTTCCGCTGCCTCCACACGTGGACTTTTCTAACCCTAGTCCATAGCTTCCTCTCACTGCCACTTATATCTTTCTCCATAAATCATGGCTTATTTGCAGTGGAATATCCGAGGCCTCAGGGGTAACAGGGGTGAGCTTCAGGTGTTGCTCTCCCAGTTTTTCCCTATTGGGGTCTGTTTGCAAGAACCCAAATTACAATCCACTGTTATCAGGCCCTTTTCAGGCTATAATTTGTTATATTCATCGGATCCTTTTTCCGATGGAACCTTTAACGAAAGTGCTCTTCTTATACGCACTGGTGTTCCATACCGTCAGCTCTATGTCCCTTCTTCCTTACATTACACCGCAGCCCGTATCCACTTGAATAATTGGTATACACTCTGTTCTTTATATATCTCCCCTTCGTGGGCATTGTCTATCCCATATGTTGATTTTCTGGTTTCTTCCTTACCGCCACCCCTTCTATTACTTGGTGATTTTAACGCACACCACTTTCTCTGGGGAGGGTCGCACTGTGACTCCCGTGGCATTCAGTTGGAGGCATTTCTTGCTTCTCTTCCCCTCCATGTTTTAAATACGGGTACTCCTACCCATTTTGACCCCCGAACTCATTCTTTCTCCTGCATCGATCTTTCCATCTGCTCTTCATCAACTGTCCTTGACTTCACCTGGTCTGTCCTTCCGGACTTACATGACAGCGATCATTTCCCAATCATCCTTAAGTCCCCTCTGTTTTCTCCACCTGCTCATTGCCCACGCTGGCAATTTGACCGGGCGAAATGGGACCTTTACGCACATCTTACTGCCTTTCATGAGGTTCCTACCTCGTCCTCCATTGATGAGGTTTTACATCTCTTTTCGTCCTCCATCTTCACAGCGGCTTCACATTCTATTCCCAAACCTCGGGCAAGCATCCTCAGAAGTGCGTGCCTTGGTGGTCTCCTGCCTGTGCTCGGGCAGTGCGTTGAAACGTGCTGCATGGGGCAGGTATCGGTATAACAGAACCACAGAGAGACTCCTTGATTTCAAGCAGAAGAGAGCTATTGCTCGCCGTGTCATACGTGATGCTAAACGCACTTGCTGGCGAGATTACGTTTCTACTGTCACTTCGGCTTCCTAGATGAGTGCAGTCTGGAAGAAAGTGCGGAAATTGAGTGGTAAATTCTTCCCCGACCCGGCTCCTGTTCTTCAGGTTGCTGGTGTCGATATAGCACACCCTCTTGCCGTTGCCACTGAAATTGGTAATCATCTCGTCCGCATTTCTCAGGGGCTCCATCTATGCCCCTCGTTCCTTTCTTCTAAGTCTGCCAGCGAGTTAAAGCCCTTAGATTTTTCTTCTCTTAGAGAAGAATCTTATAATGTGCCTTTTACCCTTCAAGAACTGGAGGCAACACTCTCTGCTTGCCGATCATCGGCAGCTGGGCCAGACGGCATACATATTCGTATGCTACAGCATTTACATCAGTCTGCTCTTACTGTCCTCTTACGACTCTTTAATCTCATATGGTCGCAAGGAGTTCTTCCCCAGCTGTGGAAGTCTGCTATTGTTCTCCCTTTTCGAAAACCAGGTGCTACGGGACGTGATCCCTCTCACTACCGTCCCATCGCTCTTACCAGTGCAGTTTGCAAGGTGATGGAACGTCTAGTTAATAGACGTTTGATGTGGTATTTAGAGACTCACAATAGTCTCTCCCCTAGTCAGTATGGCTTCCATAAGGGCCGTTCTGCCATTGACCCCTTGTTGCGTTTAGATACATATATTCGTAATGCCTTTGCGAATAACCATTCGGTTATCGCTATCTTTTTCGACCTTGAGAAGGCTTATGATACAACTTGGAGATATAATATCTTGGCCCAGGCCCACTCCTTAGGCCTCCGAGGCAACCTACCATTCTTTCTTAAGGCCTTCTTAACTGACAGACATTTCCGGGTCCAGGTTAGTAATGAACTCTCCCCGGAATTTGTCCAAGCGGAAGGTGTCCCCCAGGGATGTTCTGAGCACAACACTTTCTGCTTGCTATAAATAATCTGGCATCTGTTCTCCCATCCAATATTTGGTCATCGCTCTATGTGGATGACTTTGCTATAGCTTGTGCAGGTGCTGACTGTCACCTCATTGCAGTTTCCCTCCAGCATGCCATCAACCGGGTTTCTGATTGGGCCACCACTCACGGGTTTAAATTTTCTAGTGGCAAAACTCATCAAATTACGTTCACTAGACGTTCAGTGGTCTCTGATCATCCATTGTACCTATACGGCTCACGTATCCCAGAACGTGATACAGTCAGGTTTCTCGGCCTCCTGTTCGATCGTCGATTGTCCTGGAAACCTCACATTACCTCTCTGAAGGCAACTTGTCACACCAGGCTGAACCTTCTTAAAACCCTTGCACATCTTTCATGGGGGGCTGATCGTAGAACCCTCCTTCGCCTACATTCAGCCCTAATTTTGTCGAAACTCGATTATGGTGACCAGATATATTCTGCGGCCTCCCCTGCTACTCTTTCCATCCTTAATCCCGTCCATCACCAGGGATTACGCTTATGCCTTGGTGCTTTTCGTTCTTCCCCGGTTGAGAGCCTCTATGTGGAAGCTAACATTCCATCTTTATCTGATCGTCGTGATGCACATTGCATTCGCTATTTTGTTCGCTCTCATGACCTCCGCAATCCTTCCATGTATAGGATTGTTACAGATGTTAGTAGGCGCTCTTTATTTGTTCGTCGCCCCTGCTTCGTCCCTTTTCTCTTCGTCTACATTCACTCCTGTCTTCCCTTCAGCTCCCACCTCTATATGTTCATGTGACATCTCCCTTTCCCCTACCCCCTTAGGAAGTTCCTGCTGTCAGTGTCTGTTCTATTCCTCTACCTTGCGCGAAAGCCCAACTACCTACGGCGGCTTCTCGCTCTTTCTTTCTAGACCACTTCCGTTCTCATTCCCATGCCATCGCAGTATACACCGATGGTTCAAAGTCATCTGACGGCGTCGGATTCGCAGCAGTGTTTCCGGACAGCATTGTACGAGGGCATCTATTACCCTCTGCTAGCATATTTACGGCTGAATTGTATGCCATTCTTGTGGCACTTATCCGTATTGCATCTATGCCTGTGTCACTATTTGTGGTCGTTTCAGACTCCCTTAGTGCTTTACAGGCTATCTGTAAAATTGATACACCTCACCCCCTAGTTCTTCGTATCCACCTTTGGTTACGCCGTATCTTTAGCAAGCATAAAGATATTGTTTTTTGTTGGGTCCCTGGTCATGTTGACGTACAGGGCAATGAACAGGCAGACACTGCTGCGCGGTCAGCAGTACATGACCTTCCAGTTTCATATAGAGGTGTTCCTTTCACGGACTATTTTGCGGTCATTGCTACCCACCTTCGCACCCGTTGGCAACAACGCTGGTCTGACCTGCTGAATAACAAACTTCATTCTATTAAACCGATTATAGGTTTCTGGCCTTCTTCTTGTCACCAATGTCGAGGTTGGGAGACTACACTCTCCGTCTTCGCATCGGCCACACTCGTCTTACTCACGGGTATCTCATGGAGAGGCTCCCTGCCCTCTCTGTGAGCATTGTCAGGTTCCAGTGTATGTTCGACATATTCTGCTGGACTGCCCACTCTATCAACGAGCACGCAGAATTTACCTCCAACGACGTCTTCGCTCTGCGGCCCTTTCTTTACCTTCCCTTCTTGCAGATGGACCCTCCTTTAATCCTGACTCTCTTGTTGACTTTTTGACAGAAACTGACTTACTACACAAACTCTGAAGATTACACCTCTAGCACCTCCCTCAGTCCATTCTACATCGATCTCTTGCTACCTTCTATCCCTGCACTATCCACCGTCATGCTGCACTCCATACCCTACTAATCATCCATCTCCCTCTTACAACCCACTCTCCCTGCATCCTACAATAACCTGCAGCGCTGTATAACCCCTGTGGTTTAGCGCTTCTATTTGATTATAATAATAATAACACGTGCTTTTAACATCCTATGGAGAGGGAGCATGGACACGGGTCGTCCCGCAGTTACTAAAAACAACAGACATAGCCCCACTCCACAAAGGCGGCAGTAAAGTAATAGCAAAGAACTACAGACCAATAGCGCTAACATCCCATATCATAAAAATCTTTGAAAGGGTTCTAAGAGGCAAGATCGCCACTCATCTAGATAACCATCAATTACACAACCCAGGGCAGCATGGGTTTAGAGCAGGTCGCTCCTGTCCCAGCTACTGGACCACTACGACAAGGTCCTGGATGCTCTAGAAGACAAACAGAATGCAGATGTTATATACACAGCCTTTGATAAGTGTGACCATGGTGTGATAGCACACAAAATGCGTGATAAATGAATAACAGGAAAAGTTGGTAGATGGATTTATAATTTCCTAACAAGTAGAACACAAAGAGTAGTAGTCAACAAAGTAAAGTCTGAGGCAGCTACTGTGAAAAGCTCTGTTCCACAAGGCACAGTACTCGCTCCCATTCTGTTCCTCATCCTCATATCGGACACACACAGGGATATCAGCCACAGTGCCGTGTCTTCCTTTGCAGATGACACCCGAATCTGCATGACAATGTCCACCATTGAAGACTGCAAGACTCCAAGCAGACATCAACCAAATCTTTAAATGGGCTGCAGAAAACAATATGAAGTTCAATGATGAGAATTTTCAATTACTCCGATATGGAAAACGTGAGGAAATTAAAATCTCATCGGAGTATAAAACAAATTCCAACCACACAATAGAGCGAAAAACTAATGTCAAAGACCTGGGAGTGATCATGACAGAGGATCTCACCTTCAAGGACCATAACACTGTAGCAATCGCATCTGCCAGAAAAATGACAGGATGGATAATGAGAACCTTCAAAACCAGGGAGGCCAAGCCCATGTTGACACTTTTCAGGTCGCTTGTTCTATCTAGGCTGGAATATTGCTCCACACTAACTGCACCTTTCAAGGCAGGTGAAATTGCTGACCTAGAAAATGTACAGAGAACCTTCACGGCACGCATAACTGCAATAAACCACCTCAATTACTGGGAACGCTTGAAGTTCCTAAACCTGTACTCCCTGGAACGCAGACGGTAGAGATACTTTATTATATACACTTGGAAAATCCTAGAGGGATTAGTACCAAACTTGCACACGAAAATCACTCCCTACGAAAGCAAAAGACTCGGCAGACGATGTAACATCCCCCAATGAAAAGCAGGGGTGCCACTAGCACGTTGAGAGACAACACAATAAGTATCAGGAGCCCAAGACAGTTCAACTGCCTCCCAGCATACATAAGGGGGATTACCAATAGACCCCTGGCTGTCTTCAAGCAGGCACTGGACAGGCACCTAAAGTCGGTGCCTGAACAGCCAGGCTGTGGTTCGTACGTTAATAATAATAATAATAATAATAATATTTTTATTTCGATGCAAGTTACAAGTATACATAGTTATTGGTAGCTACAATTATAAAACTGTAATGCAAGGAGAGCCACTGGCATGCCATGGCATTGGACTGCGTGCGGCCAGCAGTAACAGCCTGGTTGATCAGGCTCTTATCCAACATGAGGCCTGGTCACAGACCGGGCCGCAGGGGCGTTGACCCCTGGAACTCTACAGGTAAACTCCAGGTAATCAATTAGACGTAAGTTTTATTTTTGCACACTATCAGGAGTGTACAGGTAAATAAACAATTGTATGGACAAGAGGCCAGGAAGCACTGCACCGCTCTATTAAAAATTAACCTTCAAGTGATGCTGGTGAAGGGCTCTTTATACGAGGAAGTAGAACTGGCCTCTCCTTGGATCAAACCACATTATCTTCCATTCCTCAAACGCTCTATGACCCCATCAGCGAGTCATGTTTCCTCTGGATTATAGTAATATTGAGTTGTATGACACTTGTGGGTTTAGCGCTTAGTTTTATAATATAGTAATATTGAAGGTTTGAGAAGAGGACGAAGAGCTTCAGCTTTTATCACATCTGTTTCAAGGCACAGTTGTGCAAAAACAATTGGTAACAACGTCATCTATCAACATGTGTGAGGATACACAGGTGTTGGGGAGGGTGTTGGGGAGGAGCAGTACTGTGAGGGAACCAGTGGATCCAACACTTGCTGGACGCTGTGGCCAACACCACAACACTTCTACAAAACGAATTAAATACCAAACAAGGAAATTGTCTGAAAAAAGTGATACAGAATAGTCAAGAGCAAAGGCAGATGAAGAATCAGGGTAAAGAAGAATGATTGCAACTCGAATAAAAAAAAATGGAAGAAAAAACTGTGGACAAGAAATCGGCGGATCAAGATGGAGTCGATTCGTCGACAAATACGAAGTATGTTACGTGTCGTTATTGTAATCAGGAAGCGCTAAATACGTATCGATCATACAGTGCATAGGACAATCAGATTATACCCAAAGAACGGTAGGCTAGGCCTCTCACCGGTGACAAGGCACCTCCATGAGGGCAGTGTTCTTTGTGCAGTTATGATTATAATAAAATGCTTTGTTTGTATGGTTGATATGAAACTACTTTCTGCCCATGCGTGCATGTGGCGGCGTTTTATTCGTCAGGAAACGTGCTGACCCGTTCAGTAGGTCAGCATACACTAGTTCACCCTAGTTAGGTCCTGCACACACAATACATTCACTTAGGATGTGTGTTTATTTGTTTTAAGGAAAACATTCATATATAAAACAAAAAGTGCAATCGAAATTCTGGTTACAAAAAGAAAAAAAACATTTAATCTCAAAATAAATAATGGAAAGCCTATACCGTGACTGGAACGATACACAAATAACCTGCACGTAAAACATTGAAACTTAAGTTTGTCCTATTTGCCTGTTGAGTAATCTCAAAATAAATTCTGTCAATAAGAATAAAATAATCATAAATCCTGGACTACCCATCACAATCAAACCCAGCACGAGGCTCAATATTATTATCAAAGTAAGCGCTAAAACCGTCAGTCATACAATGAATGGAGGATGCAGAGTAACCTCACATGAATGACTCCCTACATTGAAGAATAAGTTGTAGTGGGACTTCATGTTAAATTCATTTTTTTTTCCAATGTGTAAACTTTCTCATCGAGTTCTTTGTATATCACACTGGTTCACATCACTTCAGACCCTTATTTATGCTAATGGTAGACCAGTAGGCTACTATCCAAGAGAGACTAGTGGTAGACCAGTAGGCTACTATCCAAGAGAGGCTAGTGATAGACCAGTAAGCTACTATCCAAGAGAGGCTAGTGGTAGACCAGTAGGCTACTATCCAAGAGAGACTAGTGATAGACCAGTAGGCTACTATCCAAGAGAGGCTAGTGGTAGACCAGTAGGCTACTATCCAAGAGAGGCTAGTGATAGACCAGTAGGCTACTATCCAAGAGAGGCTAGTGGTAGACCAGTAAGCTACTATCCAAGAGAGGCTAGTGGTAGACCAGTAGGCTACTATCCAAGAGAGACTAGTGATAGACCAGTAGGCTACTATCCAAGAGAGGCTAGTGGTAGACCAGTAGGCTACTATCCAAGAGAGGCTAGTGATAGACCAGTAGGCTACTATCCAAGAGAGGCTAGTGGTAGACCAGTAGGCTACTATCCAAGAGAAGCTAGTGATAGACCAGTAGGCTACTCTCCAAGAGAGGCTAGTGATAGACCAGTAGGCTACTATCCAAGAGAGGCTAGTGGTAGACCAGTAGGCTACTATCCAAGAGAGGCTAGTGATAGACCAGTAGGCTACTATCCAAGAGAGGCTAGTGGTAGACCAGTAGGCTACTATCCAAGAGAGGCTAGTGGTAGACCAATAGGCTACTATCCAAGAGAGGCTAGTGGTAGACCAGTAGGCTACTATCCAAGAGGCTAGTGATAGACCAGTAGGCTACTATCCAAGAGAGGCTAGTGGTAGACCAGTAGGCTACTATCCAAGAGAGGCTAGTGGTAGACCAGTAGGCTACTATCCAAGAGAGGCTAGTGATAGACCAGTAGGCTACTATCCAAGAGGCTAGTGGTTGACCAGTAGGCTACTATCCAAGAGAGACTAGTGATAGACCAGTAGGCTACTATCCAAGAGAGGCTAGTGATAGACCAGTAGGCTACTATCCAAGAGAGGCTAGTGGTAGACCAGTAGGCTACTATCCAAGAGAGGCTAGTGGTAGACCAGTAGGCTACTATCCAAGAGAGGCTAGTGGTAGACCAGTAGGCTACTATCCAAGAGAGGCTAGTGATAGACCAGTAGGCTACTATCCAAGAGAGGCTAGTGGTAGACCAGTAGGCTACTATCCAAGAGAGGCTAGTGGTAGACCAGTAGGCTACTATCCAAGAGAGCTAGTGATAGACCAGTAGGCTACTATCCAAGAGAGGCTAGTGATAGACCAGTAGGCTACTATCTAAGAGAGGCTAGTGGTAGACCAGTAGGCTACTATCCAAGAGAGGCTAGTGGTAGACCAGTAGGCTACTATCCAAGAGGCTAGTGGTAGACCAGTAGGCTACTATCCAAGAGAGGCTAGTGATAGACCAGTAGGCTACTATCCAAGAGAGGCTAGTGGTAGACCAGTAGGCTACTATCCAAGAGAGGCTAGTGGTAGACCAGTAGGCTACTATCCAAGAGAGGCTAGTGATAGACCAGTAGGCTACTATCCAAGAGAGGCTAGTGGTTGACCAGTAGGCTACTATCCAAGAGAGACTAGTGATAGACCAGTAGGCTACTATCCAAGAGAGGCTAGTGGTAGACCAGTAGGCTACTATCCAAGAGAGGCTAGTGATAGACCAGTAGGCTACTATCCAAGAGAGGCTAGTGATAGACCAGTAGGCTACTATCCAAGAGAGGCTAGTGGTTGACCAGTAGGCTACTATCCAAGAGAGACTAGTGATAGACCAGTAGGCTACTATCCAAGAGAGGCTAGTGATAGACCAGTAGGCTACTATCCAAGAGAGGCTAGTGATAGACCAGTAGGCTACTATCCGAGAGGCTAGTGATAGACCAGTAGGTTACTATCCAAGAGAGACACCAACGTCAGCCTACAGGCTGAAACATCAGTATATTAAACTTACATCACATAGAAGAACAGGCAGGGCCAGGGCAACTTAAATGTTACGTTAAAACGCTAGGGTTGTGAAGCAGAACATGTAATTACATAAGTGTACTGACAGGTGTTGGAGAGCCAGGTAGAGGGTGAAGTGACTCCAAACACTGAAAAACTTTAATAAAAAAAATAACAGACTGCAATACAGGTGATAATAAGAATGGCGGAAGAAATAGTTGTGAGATGGACGCCTTAGAGAAAGGAAGAACTGTAGGAAGACTTAAAAAAAGACAAGCATAGTATTATATATATTTGCAAAACTAGCCTTTCCCTTACACTGTGTATAAAAATACATATCCTTATTTGATTTTCCATCTCCCTGCCGTTAGAACCAATGAACTTCGACAAGGGAGACGTGAGTCTATGTACCTGGCTGTATTGCCGGTTACATACTAGGGATGTATCGGATGTGAAAATTTAGATATCCGCGGATGCGGATGTGTATACGGACGTCTTACCTATTTTGCGGATGCGGATGTAAGAAATTGTGCGGATGTTTCGCTGATTTCGGATGCGGATGCATATGCGGATATCTGTTTACAGTAAAATGCGGATACGGATGTGGATGTAAGAAATTGTGCGGATGCGGATATCCGATACATCACTAGTACATACACTCAGTAGGTGAGTACAAATAGCCAGTGTGTGTGTCTCGCTCACCAGGAGGGCTCAGTGGAACCATATATTCATTTTTTTTGTTTTTGGTTCAATTTCAATGAACATTGATACTGTGATTTAACCAGCATTTTCCATCTTCACCAAACTTTGTGAATTGACTTCATGTTACAAAATTGCAAGATATTGCAAAATTTTATGTAGAGGTGGGAGGGTATAAAACCCTCCCTTCAGGTAAAACATACAATGTTCTAGTCGACATCAGATGAAAGATAAAGAGTTAGATAATCTTTATTCCAGAGGCTTTTGAGAGAAATGTCAATAGATTGTATTAAATTTTTTTTTTTTAAATTTGTGTTTTTTTTTTAAGTAATTTTTTGGAGGAAAAAATCAATAAAAACAAAACAGTAGGACATATCTAAAATCAATACTGGAATTGTAATAGAACCATCATTCCTCAATAACATCTGAAAAAATCATGACACTCCTATAAATACTTTTCTCAAATAAGTGAAAATAATGTCAATAACTTATTCCTGTTTTATTCACAGTTTTGTTATATGTAAAACTCCACCACGCCTTGTCCTGAATGACCCACATGGGTTTAGCGCTTAATATGAATTATATTGTATTATTATTATCCTCCCTATCGTGTTGGTCTCCATCAGGAAGGTACTGAGGATGGTGGCGAAATTGTTGGTGTTGGTTGTGTTGGTGGGAATATCTCTGTCTATCCCCTCCCCCGCTGATGTATCTCTCCACCACGTACAGGTAGGTAAACTTCACATTACTCGTAAATTATTTTTCTCTCTCTCTCTCTCTCTCTCTCTCTCTCTTATATATATATATATATATATATATATATATATATATATATATATATATATATATATATATATATATTGATATATATTGATATTGGAAATAGAGCTCTAGTTTCATATTGTAAATCCCTCTACATGAGTTGACCCATTACACGCCCTCTTGCCACTCATAAATAACAGGCTCACTGTACTGCCTGAAAGGCATGAAACGACGAGATAATGAAAGCCACGGGTGACTGACTCATTTTGTAATCCTCCCAGGTGCCACCAACCCCTGGGGAGACGTGTTCCACCACCATGAGTGCCACTAGGCACACCCTTGCACCCTCACCCTTGGAGGAGGAGGTGCTCACCCCCCTGGAGTCCTTCATTATGTTGAGTGGGCTGCCAGGGGCGGAGACGGGGCTGATGAGAGTCCTGCTGGACGACCATCCACAAGTGAGGTGCGGGGAGAGCTTGGGAGTCATCCATAACATGGTCAGACTCTGGCGCACCTTCACCGCCCCAGCAGAAAGGCAGAGACTCCAGCTGGCTGGTATATCTCAGATGGTAAGATCACGCTTGTGTGGGTGAGGTGGTGGTAGTGTACTATTATTGTTATAAAATGGTAAACCCGTGATCACTGCTAAGTTAAACGTTGCCTTCTGTAGGTGGTCATGGAGGCGGCGCAGTTGTTTCTACTGGAGGTGTTGGCCAACAATGGCCCCTCAGCGTCCCGCCTCTGTACCAGGGACGTCCTGGCCCTCACCGGGGGTGTCTTCCTGAAGACTCTCTTCCCAAATGTCAAGTTCATCTTCGTGGTCAGGGACACCAGGGCCGCCGCCACTCATCTCGTTGACAGACAGGTAAGGTGGGAGACAGAAGGATGAAGGAACAGTGCCATCCCGTACTGCATAACCCCAGTCCCTTGCACGTCACTGCAGAGTGCGGTATAAGTTTATAATGTAGTGAAGTATTAGTATTGAACTGGTACTCACAAGTTATCACATAGACACTAGTATCCATATTTTTTTCAATAAAAATGGCAAATTAGGACATGCACAGCCCTAAACTAAGTCAAACCTTCCACTAAGAAACTCCAACTATATAGCCAAACTAAGAACATAAGAAAGGAGGAACACTGCAGCAGGTTTGTTGGCCCATACTAGGCAGGTCCTTCACAATCCATCCCACTAACAGAATATTTGCTCAACCCAATTTTCAATGCTACCCAAGAAATAAGCTTTGATAATTCTATTTACTTATGTGCAATTCCCACTCAAATCCAACCCCTCTCACTCATGAATTTATACAACCTAAATTTGAAACTACCCAAGGTCCTAGCTTCAATAACCCTACTAAGCAGACTGTTCCACTCATCAACTACCCTATTTCCAAACCAATACTTTCCTATATCCTTTCTAAATCTAAACTTATCTAATTTGAATCCATTATTGCGGGTTCTCTCTTGGAGAGATATCCTCAAGACCTTATTTATATCCCCTTTGTTAATACCCATTTTCCACTTATATACCTCGATCATGTCTCCCCTCATTCTTCGTCTTACAAGTGAAGGTAATTTAAGGGTCTTCAATCTTTCTTCATACGGAAGATTTCTAATGCTATGTACTAATTTAGTCATTCTGCGCTGAATGTTTTCTAGCGAATTAATATCTTTATAAATGGTCCAAGTCGGACCGAAACGTCGTCGTAAGCTCCTCTCTTCCATGCGCGGGTTATTTGTGTATCACCAGACACTATACACTCATCATCACCACATTACTACACTCACCATCATCAGATACTACTACACTCACCATTACCAGACACCACTACACTCAGCCCCCAATGGAAATAAGTCACTCTGTCTGACTTTTTTGGGCTATCCTACGTTCTCTACACATATGCTGCTATGTATGATAATCTATGTAACTGTATTTGTGTATACCTGAATAAACTTACACCATTACCAGACACTACCACTATAAGCTCACCAAGTCATAATACACCTCACGTCATCAGAAAACAATATTGCACTAGTTATGTTCCAGTTCCCTTCATTAAAATTCTAAACAAACTATATTTCACAATATATTATAAATTCCAACCTCACTATATTTCAAACATTAGTAGCATATGTTTAGTACATGAGTGTTGTCACTGCTTGTATTAACAACAAGATTACAAAGCTTCGTCTCCTTTTTAGTTCTTCGTTTAGTTGACGCTAATTGAAGATGGCTGGAGAGAACTTTACTTTGTGTGAGCCAACAACTTTGAAGCGAATGCGGGAGCCCGAACACCAGGACTGGAATGACACGAACAAACGTCAACGGGTATAACCTGCAGAAGTGGCACAGGAACCTCCAAAAGTGGAGCTTGTACAAGTGGCACAGGATCCCCTAAAATGGCTAAGGATGGAGTGTGAACCTGAGCAGCTGTTTGCCAAACAGATTCGAAAAGACTCGGTGGAATGGCTGCGAAATATGTGCAGGCAGCATGAAGTCAATGTTTTTGGAGCCCTAATGCACAGCTTTTTGTTTAACGAAGAAAGCTGTAAGCGCATTGGATTTGGCAGTTATGGATAATGTTACTTGACTACTGTATCCTCTTCACGCTGGGTAACAAAATGGTGTGAAGATAGACCTAAGAGTCTGGAATGCTTAGTTCAAGAGATGCGTGCACTTCAAGCCCTTCAAGACATCCCAGGAGTACAAAAGATAATTGCAGTTTGCCCAGAGCACTTGTCCATAGTGACAGAATACGCCGGTGAGACCCTGGCAGACCTCACCAGACAACATGCACTCAGCCGTGAAGAAAATTTGGATGTTCTTTCACAGGTGTGCAGCATCCTGATTGCTATTCACTCTCGCGGATGGACTCACCTCGACATCAAAGCGAACAACATCTGCATAGAACGCACACCTCTGGGACTCCGAGTAACTGTTATTGACTATGGACTAGCTGTTCCTCTGGGTCACAAATTTAACATTGTGAAGGGCAGGAAGGCCAAACACACCCCACCTGAGGTGCTCAGTAACGAGCCTGTAACTGCTCAAGCTGATTGCTTCAGTACTGCCCACCTCATTACCTACTTGAATATGATCTACGACTGTAAACTGCAGGTCTGGGTCCAGCAATCATTGTCAAGGAATGTGAAACAGCGGCCTAACCTTGAAACACTTCTCAATCTGCTTCATATCGCTCGTAACAATCATTGAGTTAACACTTGCCCACCATCATATAAAGCAGAGATACATGTTTGTACAAAGCAGTATAACAACTGAGCGTACATGACACAAGCCGCTATATATGCACAACATTTCAGGCAAACTTAACTTGAGATTAATAAGGCAATAACAGTGCAGTAATATTGTACATATGGTCATCAGGTGAGTTATTACAAGACAACTGAATATTTTATTAGTTCATGCTATATGGTTTTAATAAGTTTGGAAGGGAAAAATTACAGTTTTGATTATTAACCTTATGCGGATACTGTGGAATGATTAACATTTGAGAGGATTACAGACATTGAGAGTAAGTAAATTGTTTTTATTTATTTATTTATTAAAACAGATTACCAGGATTTATTTCAAGAAGTATAAGCAACAGAAGCCCAAAAGTTATTTTATAGCTCTATACATCACTAGTGAGACCTCATTTGGATTATGCAGCTCAGTTTTGGTCTCCTTACTACAGGATGGATATAGATTCATTGGAGAACATACAAAGAAGAATGACTAAAATTATTTACAGTATAAGAAATCTCCCGTATGAAGATAGACTTAGAGCGTTGAATCTTCACTCTCTGGAGAGACGTAGAATGAGGGGAGATATCATCGAGGTGTACAAGTGGATGATGGAGCATAAACAAAGGAGATATTAATAAAATACTGAGGATATCGAACCAAGTAAGAACCAGAAATAACGGATTTAAATTGGATAGTTTTAGATTTAGAAAGGACATAGGCAAGTACTGGTTTTCGAACAGAGTTGTAGATGTGTGGAACAATCTTCCGAGTAGGGTGATAGAGGCTAGGACCTTGGGTGGCTTTAAAAAGAGGTTGGACAAATATATGATTTAGTTAGAAGGTACAGGACAGCAATAGACATAATTAGGAAGAAGGGGGGGGCGCCCTGTTATATGTGCCATTTTGCCAAGAAGGGGTGTTGGAAATGAATGGCTGTCCAGAGCGATTGGTATAAATTGCTGGCTGGACAAACACTGTAAGGATAATACAGTCCCATTCATTGACAACTGGGACCACTTCTATGGCCGAAATGACATGTATGCCAGGGATGGGGTTCACTTATCCAGGGCAGGTGTAGAATGTCTCTCTAGCTCAGTTGAGGATGTTATTAGGGCTTTAAACTAGGATTAGTTAGAAGTATCGGTTTAGGAATGGTGAATAATGAGGGTCAAAATATTGATTCAGGCTTTGATATCATAAATCTTAACAATAACAGTAATCGAGTAACACAGGGTAATGATAGTAACAGAAATTGTGTAAAACAAAAGCTGAATATGAAAAAGGTTCACAAGAAGATACATATCAATGTATTTTACACTAACTGTCGAAGCGCCAGAAATAAAATTAACGAATTACGTTTGGTAGCATGTGCTGGGAACTTTGATGTCATTGCAATAACTGAAACATGGTATAATACCAAGAGTCGGGATATGATTGCTGAGTGTCATATTCAGGGGTTTAAGTTGTTCCATGTAGATAGATATAATGGGAAAGGGGGTGGAGTTGCATTATATGTACGAGAAAATATAAATTGCTGCATAAAAACAGGCATAAAAATAGATGGATCATTAACAGAATCTGTTTGGGTAGAGTTTCTAGAAGGTCAAAAAAAAGCTGATTCTAGGTGTAATATACCGACCTCCAGGCTTGGATCACGATAGAGGAAGACTTCTTTGGGACGAAATTGTTAGGGCTTCTAGACACAATAACGTAGTGATAGTAGGGGATTTTAACTTTAGTCAAATTGACTGGACCTCTTTGACCGGTAATCTGGAGTCCAGTGACTTTATGGAAGTAGTTCAGGACTGTTTTCTGAAGCAGTGTGTGACGGAGCCTATCAGAGGTAATAATTTGCTCGACCTAGTCTTGTCAAATAAAGAAACCCTTGTAAATAATCTGGAGATCACTGAAGAGCTTGGCGCAAGTGATCACAAATCCATTACTTTTAATATTACCTGGGAGTACGAGAATAGGGATAATACGGTAAAAGTTCCTGATTTTCGTTCTGCCGACTATACTGGACTTAGAGAACATCTGTCTAATCTCGACTGGGGTAATCTAGCTAACGATTACGATGGGATCTGCGTTTATGATTTTTTTCTTAATAATGTACAACGTGCACAGAGTATATTTATTCCCCCGTGAGAATTTAGGTCAAATAGTAACGATCCCAAATGGTTTAACAGGAGGCTAAAACATCTATTAGGGGAGAAAAGAGGAATTTATAGGCGCATCAAAAGAGGAGATGTTAACCTTATTGACCAATATGTTCAGTTGAAAAGAGAAGTAAAAAAGGGGATTAGAAAGGCTAAACCTGGAAAATGAGTAACATGAATGTATATAGGATATAGGCAGGTGGAGAATGCTGTGTCAGGTGGAGAAAGCTGCATGTGACAGTCTAAAAAGTAGTGTGATAGTTTAAAACCCTGTGTGACCTGCAGTGTTCCATTCTTGAGTTCTAGGTGGGATAGCGTTGAAGAAGTTTCTTGGCAATAGGTTCAGCTATGTTGTAGAAGCCGTTGTTCTGGTTGAAGTTGTTGGATATACAGATAAGTGATGATTCCAGGATTCTTCGGTATTGAGTGTTGTCTTCTCTGGCGATGAGTCTTGCGTTTCTGTAGTTGATTAAATGGTTGTGTAAATTTCGGTGTTGAACACAGGCATTTCTTGAGTCGTCAGATCTGCCTGCGTACTGGTGTTCTGAAATGCGTGTTTGGAGGTCTCTGGATGTTTCGCCGACGTATAATTTGCTTCAGCCATTACAAGGGATTGTGTATACCCCTGCAGTGGATTGAAGCTTGTCCTGTCTGTTACTGGTAATGTCCTTGATGGTGGTGGATGTGGAGGTGGATACTCGGAATGAGGTATTAGAAAAAATGTTGGAAACGTGTTTGGAAATGGAGTTGGTGGGGAGGACTATGTATCTCTTCTCAGCAGTGTCTTCTCTGGGTGTGTTGAAGATGTTTAATGCCCATCGTCTGCAGTCTCTAATGAAGTGACGAGGATAGTGAAGCTTGGAAAAAACTTGTTCAATGAGGGAGCATTCTTCTTCAAGGAACTCACTGCTGCAGATTCTGAGTGCGCGCAGGAAAAAGCCTATAATAACACCACGTTTAGTTTTGGTGTCGTGGTGAGAGTAGAAGTGGAGAAGATCGCGTTGGTTGGTAGGTTTTCGATAGACTTTAAAACGAAGTTCATGGTCAGCTTTGCAGAGAAGAACATCAAGGAAAGGAAGAGTGTTGTCGACTTCTTCTTCTAGTGTAAACTGGATTGATGGCTCGACCTGGTTGAGTTTGTGTTGGAGAGCTTGAACGTTGAAGCGTCTGGGAGTTATGATGAGAATGTCGTCAACATAACGGAGTCAGGTGACAGAAGAGGGAATAATAGTGGAAAATCGCTCGGCTTCCAGATGTTCCATATATAGGTTCGCAAGGACGGCACTAAGTGGCGATCCCATGGGTAGTCCAAAAGTTTGCTGAAAGAGTTGATTTTCGAAAGAGAAACATGTAAAGCCCACACATAGTTCAACAAGGTCGATGAAATCGCTGGCTGGAAGCGGAAGATCAAGCGAGTCGTCAATTTTCCTGCGCAAGAGATCGATAGCTTGTGTAGTAGGTACTTTGGTGAATAGGGATGTTACATCAAGGCTGGAGAGTTTCTTGTTCCTGATGTTGATGTTGAGAATGCGATTGAGAAGGTCACCAGAGTGTTTGAGATGTGCTGGACTGATGGTGCCCAAAAGTTTAGAGAGGTGTTTAGCGAGAATTCCTGAGATTTGGTGGGGAGCACTGCCTATTCCCGAGGATATGGGCCTCAATGGGATACCTGGTTTGTGAGTTTTTGGCAGACCGTACATTCTGGCAGGTCTGGGGTTGCTGGGAATGGTGTGTAGAAGTTTCTTTCCTTGTTCTGATTCCCTCAGAATACATTTTTTTCCAATACCTCATTCTGAGTATCCACCTCCACATCCACCACCATCAAGGACATTACCAGTAACAGACAGGACAAGCTTCAATCCACTGCAGGGGTATACACAATCCCTTGTAATGGCTGCAGCAAATTATACGTCGGCGAAACATCCAGAGACCTCCAAACACGCATTTCAAAACACTAGTACGCAGGCAGATCTGACGACTCAAGAAATGCCTGTGTTCAACACCGAAATTTACACAACCATTTAATCAACTACAGAAACGCAAGACTCATCGCCAGAGAAGACAACACTCAATACCGAAGAATCCTGGAATCATCACTTATCTGTATATCCAACAACTTCAACCAGAACAACGGCTTCTACAACATAGCTGAACCTATTGCCAAGAAACTTCTTCAACGCTATCCCACATAGAACTCAAGAATGGAACACTGCAGGTCCTTTAAGTCATAAGAACATAAGAACATAAGAATGGAGGAACACTGCAGAAGGCCTACTGGCCCATACAAGGCAGGTCCTTATCAAAACCACCACTACCTAAGAATTTACTCCTGTACTCACGACACTAATCAAACCCAGCCCCTCCCACTCATATATTTGTCCAATCTCTTTTTAAAGTCACCCAAGGTCCTAGCCTCTATCACCCTACTCGGAAGATTGTTCCACGCATCTACAACTCTGTTCGAAAACCAGTACTTGCCTATGTCCTTTCTAAATCTAAATTTATCCAATTTAAATCCGTTATTTCTGGTTCTTACTTGGTTCGATATCCTCAGTATTTTATTAATATCTCCTTTGTTTATGCCCATCATCCACTTGTACACCTCGATGATATCTCCCTCATTCTACGTCTCTCCAGAGAGTGGAGATTCAATGCTCTAAGTCTATCTTCATACGGGAGATTTCTTATACTGTAAATCATTTTAGTCATTCTTCTTTGTATGTTCTCCAATGAATCTATATCCATCCTGTAGTAAGGAGACCAAAACTGAGCTGCATAATCCAAATGAGGTCTCACTAGTGATGTATAGAGCTGTAAAATAACTTTTGGACTTCTGTTGCTTATACTTCTTGAAATAAATCCTAGTAATCTGTTAGCCTTATTGCGCACACTTAGGCACTGTTGTCTTGGCTTTAGATTTCTGCTTACCATGACTCCCAAGTCTTTTTCACATTCTGTATGATCAAGCTCAACTTCACCTAGTTTATAAATTCGAGGGATATTTTCATTACCAACGACTAGCACCTTACACTTGTCCACATTGAACTTCATCTGCCACTTCTCAGACCAAGACATTAATTTATCCAAATCCTCCTGGAGTTCATTGGTATCCTCCTCAGAATGAATTATACGGCCTATTTTTGTATCATCAGCAAATTTACTCATGTCACTTGCAATTCCTTCATCAAAAGGTTTTAAACTATCACATTACGTTTTAGACTGTCACATGCAGCTTTCTCCACCTGACCCAGCATTCTCCACCTGACTATATCCTATATACATTCATGTTACTCATTTTCCAGGTAGATCTGTCTGACTCGTTAAAGCCCACTGCGTGGGCGAAACGTTGTCAATAAAGGATCACATTATACTGCTTATGTGTTTATTTTTCCATAAATCCCAGTAATCTGTTAGCCTTATTACGTACACTTAGGCATTGCTGTCTTGGTTTAAGGTTGCTGCTTACCATAACCCCCAAGTCCTTTTCGCAATCTGTATGGCTAAGTTCTACGTTATTTAACTTATAAGTGCTTGGGTTATGGACACTCCCGAGCTTCAGAACCTTGCATTTATCTACGTTGAATTGCATCTGCCACTATTCTGACCAGTGCTACCCAAGCTTTAAGCCTGTCATCAGACACTAAATCCAACCCCCAATAATTATTGCAAAGTTTTGGAACCTTTCATGCACTTTGAATGTTGCACTAGTGTCTCATTCTTTAATATTTACATAAATTTAATATTTACATCAATTGTTGGATTTGAGTGGGGATTGCTCATGAGTAAATAGAATTATCAAAGCTTATTTCTTGGGTAGCATTTAAGATTGGGTTGAACAAATATCTTGTTAGTGGGATGGAATGTGAAAGACCTGCCTAGTATGGGCCAACAGGCCTGCTGCAGTGTTCCTCCTTTCTTATGTTCTTATGTAATTGAGTTTGTCTAAATCCTCCTGAAGTTCCCTGACATCTACGTTTGAATCAATTATCCTACCTATCTTCGTGTCATCGGCGAATTTGCTCATATCACTAGCAATTCCCTCATCAAGGTCATTGATATATATTATAAACAACAACGGGCCAAAGTCTGATTCCTGTGGAACGCCACTTGTTACAGACCCCCACTCGGATTTAACCCCATTTATGCATACTCTCTGCTTCCTGTTAGTGAGCCATGACAGCACTTTTCCCCCAATGCCATGAGCTGCCACTTTCCTTAACAGCCTCATAAGAACATAAGAAAGGAGGAACACTGCAGCAGGCCTGTTGGCCCATACTAGGCAAGTCCTTCACAATCCATCCCACTAACAGAATAATTGCCCAACCTAATTTTCAATTCTACCCAAGAAATAAGCTTTGCAGATTCTATTAACTCAAGTGCGAGTCCCACTCAAATCCAACCCCTCTCACTCATGTATTTAAGAACATAAGAATGGAGGAACACTGCAGAAGGCCTACTGGCCCATACAAGGCAGGTCCTTATCAAAACCACCACTACCTAAGAATTTATTCCCGTACTCACGACACCAATCAAACCCAGCCCCTCCCACTCATATATTTGTCCAATCTCTTTTTAAAGCCACCCAAGGTCCTAGCCTCTATCACAGTACTCGGAAGATTGTTCCACGCATCTACAACTCTGTTCGAAAACCAGTACTTGCCTATGTCCTTTCTAAATCTAAATTTATCCAATTTAAATCCGTTATTTCTTGTTCTTACTTGGTTCGATATCCTCAGTATTTTATTAATATCTCCTTTGTTTATGCCCATCATCCACTTGTACACCTCGATGATATCTCCCCTCATTCTACGTCTCTCCAGAGAGTGGAGATTCAACGCTCTATGGAGATTCAACCTAAATTTGAAACTACCCAAGGTCCTAGCTTCAATGACCCTACTAGGCAGACTGTTCCACTCATCAACTACCCTATTTCCAAACCAATATTTTCCTATATCCTTTCTAAATCTAAACTTATCCAATTTGAATCCATTATTGCGGGTTCTCTCTTGGATTGCGAGAGGACTTGGGGGTGATGGTAAGCAGCAACCTTAAACCAAGACAGCAATGCCTAAGCGTACGTAATAAGGCAAATAGATTACTGGGATTTATATCAAGAAGTGTTAGCAACAGAAGTCCAGAGGTTATATTACAGCTTTATACATCATTAGTAAGGCCTCACCTAGATTACGCAGCTCAGTTCTGGTCTCCATATTACAGAATGGACATAAATTCGTTAGAAAACATTCAGCGTAGAATGACTAAATTAATACATAGCATTAGAAATCTTCCTTACGAAGAAAGATTGAAGACCCTAAAATTACATTCACTTGTAAGACGTAGAATGAGGGGAGACATGATCGAGGTATACAAGTGGAAAATGGGTATTAACGGGGGGGATATGGATGGGGTCTTGAGGATGTCTCTCCGGGAGAGAGCCCGCAATAGTGGATTCAAGTTGGATAAGTTTGGATTTGGAAGGGATGTGGGAGGGTGTTGGTTTGGAGATAGGGTAGTTGATGAGTGGAACAGTCTGCCTAGTAGGGTTGTTGAAGCTGGGACCTTGGGTAGTTTCAAATTTAGGTTGGATAAATTCATGAGTGAGAGGGGTTGGATTTGAGTGGGACTCGCGCATGAGTGGGTAGAATTGTCAAAGCTTATTTCTTGGGTAGCATTGAAAATTGGGTTGAGCAAATATTCTGTTAGTGGGACGGATTGTGAAGGACCTGCCTAGTATGGGCCAACAGGCCTGCTGCAGTGTTCCTCCTTTCTTATGTTCTTATGTTCTTATGAGATATCCTCAAGACCTTATTTATATCCCCCTTATTAATACCCATCTTCCATTGAAAATTAGGTTTGGGTAGAATTGAAAATTAGGTTTGGCAATTATTCTGTTAGTGATATGGATTGTGAAGGACCTGCCTAGTATGGGCCAACAGGCCTGCTGCAGTGTTCCTCCTTTCTTATGTTCTTATGTTCTTATACCTCGATCATGTCTCCTCTCATTCTTCGTCTTACAAGTGGTGTGGTACTCTATCAAAAGCCTTACTAAAATCTAAATAAAAAATATCGAATTCTTTATCGTGATCAACAGCCTCAAAAGCTTTACTGAAGAAGGTTAATGAATTAGATTGGCAGGAACGGCCCCTCGTGAATCCACGCTGAGTATCATTAATAAAATTATGGTTATAAGAACATAAGAACATAAGAAAGGAGGAACACTGCAGCAGGCCTGTTGGCCCATACTAGGCAGGTCCTTCACATTCCATCCCACTAACAGAATATTTGTTCAACCTAATTTTCAATGCTACCCAAGAAATAAGCTTTGATAATTTTATTTACTCATGTGCAATTCCCAATCAAATCCAACCCCTTTCACTCATGAATTTATCCAACCTAAATTTAAAACTACCCAAGGTCCTTGCTTCAATAACCCTACTAGGCAGACTGTTCCACTCATCAACTACCCTATTTCCAAACCAATACTTTCCTATATCCTTTCTAAATCTAAACTTATCTAACTTGAATCCATTATTGCGGGTTCTCTCTTGGAGAGATACCCTCAAGACCTTATTTATATCCCCTTTGTTAATACCTATTTTCCACTTGTATACTTATAATATCAGCTATAATTGACTCTAGTAATTTGCCTACAATTGAGGTCAGGCTTATTGGGCGGTAATTTGACGGTAGTGACTTGTCCCCTGCTTTAAAAATAGGAATTACATTTCCCATCTTCCACATATCAGACACTACACCTGTTTGAAGAGATAGATTAAAAATGTTAGTTAATGGTTCACAGAGTTCCATTTTGCATTCCTTAAGAACCCTTGCAAAAAGCTCATCAGGACCCGGCGATTTATTTTGTTTCAGTCGGTCTACTTGTTTCATAACTATTTCGCTAGTGACTGTGATATTACATAATTTATCTTCTTCTGGGCCACTATAAAAATTAATTACTGGGATATTATTAATGTCTTCCTGTGTGAAAACCGAGAGAAAATAATTATTAAAAATAGAGTACATATCATTCTCCTTGTCAGTAAGATGCCCAGAGTTATTTTTAAGGGACCTATCTTATCTCTAACTTTTGTTCTATAAACCTGGAAAAACCTTTTGGGGTTAGTTTTTGAATCCCTAGCAACTTTAATTTCATAGTCCCGTTTAGCTTTTCTTATTCCCTTTTTAACGTCCCTCTTAATGTCAGTATACTGATTTATAAGATGACCCTTACCTCCTTTTATGCGCCTATAAATTCCTTTCTTCTGCCTTAAAAGATATTTGAGCCTATTATTCATCCATTTTGGGTCATTTATACTTTATCTAATTTCTTTATACGGGATAAATGTTCTTTGGGCAGCCTGTACAGTGTTAAGAAAGCTGTCATATTGATAGCTCTCTTCGTTACCCCAGTCCACAGATGATAAGTGTTCTCTAAGTCCATTGTAATCAACTAAGCGAAAATCTGGGACAGTTACTGAATTATCCCTACTATCATACATCCATTCAATGCTAAAGGTAATTGATTTGTGGTCGCTTGTGCAGAGTTCCTCTGTTATTTCTAAATTATTAACAAGGGTTTCCTTGCTTGCCAGAACCAAGTCAAGTAGGTTATTTCCCCTTGTAGGTTCTGTCACAAATTGCTTCAAAAAACAATCCTGAACTACTTTTAAAAAGTCGTTAGATTCTAAATTCCCTGTCAAGAAATTCCAATCAATCTGACTAAAGTTAAAGTCCCCTAGAATTACTACGTTATCATGCCTTGTGGCCTTAACAATTTCCTCCCAAAGTAGTCTCCCTTGTTCCCTATCTAAGTTTGGAGGACGGTAAATCACGCTTAAAATCAATTTTTCACACCCCTCTGAAAATTCTATCCAGACAGATTCTGTATGTGTTATTTCAGACTTTATACCCGTTTTTATGCAACAATTTAAATGATCACGGACATAGAGTGCCACTCCACCCCCCTTCCCGATACTTCTGTCTACTTGGAACAATTTAAAACCCTGAATGTGACATTCAGCAGGCATGTCCTGATTTTTCATATTAAACCACGTCTCAGTTAATGCAAAAACATCAATATTACCTGCACTTGCAACTCTCTTATCTCAGAGGATACTAATATTCTAAAATACTGCAGCACATTCTGAATGAGTCAGTCGGTGTTTGAATAATCAAGTTATTAGGTGAAAGATGAAGATAATTAAATGAGGAACTGAGAAATTATCGCATGAATATCAGTATTTTAATTTTGCCACATTCTTCTATTAAAATGACAACTAGATTAGTACAAATAGGAAGCACGTCTGTCTGGCGCTCAGCAGACGGAGGATCGAGCCTCCACCACGCCTCTTCCCGAATGACCCTCGTGAATGTAGCGCCTAACATGAATTTTTAAATTAAAAATTAATTATATTAAAAAAAAGTCAAACTAGGATCAACATACCAAAATCTAAACCTTTCTCAAAGTATGATTTACCAGTGTTTAAGGTTTAAGTAAATAAATATGTAAGTCAGACGTGATATCTGAGCCTTATAAGTCTTCTGTTCTCTCATTATTTTTACATTTGCTTGATAATGTGAGAAATCACGAAAATGCTTGAAAGTTCACTATTTTTCACAGTGGTGGTTGTCTTGTATATACACACACCTGCAACAACAACTAGGTGAGTACGCACATACACACACGTGATATATATATATATATATATATATATATATATATATATATATATATATATATATATATATATATATATATATATGTGTGAGCGTATTTGATAGGAGTGAATGGAGGCATATGGTTTTTAATACTTGACGTGCTGTTGGAGTGTGAGCAAAGTAACATTTATGAAGGGATTCAGGGAAACCGGCAGGCCGGACTTGAGTTCTGGAGATGGGAAGTACAGTGCCGGCACTCTGAAGGAGGGGTGTTAATGTTGCAGTTTTATAACTGTAGTGTAAAGCACCCTTCTGGCAAGACAGTGATGGAGTGAATGATGATGAAAGTTTTTCTTTTTCGGGCCACCCTGCCTTGGTGGGAATCGGCCGATGTGTTAATAAAAAAAAAAAAAAAAAAAAAAAATATATATATATATATATATATATATACAGTACACGAGGTGAGAGATACATGTCTAGTACATATTGTTACATCTTTGTCACTGATTATAATGCGAAAATCTCATCCAGCTCTTCCAAGCTGGTGCGCGTGCCCAGAATACAGCATGCATTACCCTCTGAACAGCAGCGCTGAGTCGCTGGAACAGAAAACTAGCTGCCCTGGGATCCCTAGTTACCCTGTTGAGTCTTTTGCCCAGCTCCTTGAGGAACTTAGATGCACTCTTTCCCCATGAGCCAAGGGTCTCTGAGCCTATGGGAACAAACATATAATGATGGGCAAGTTCTCCATATTTTCTCGACTTCTGGGACTCCCTGAAGGTGGCAGCAGCCCCTCCTTCCTCCCTGGTGTACTGGAGATAGGTATCAGCCAAGGTAGATGCACATGTGTAGTCCCACACCACCTGCTTGCCGTCTGTCCAGGCTTGAAGGGTGATACCATCTGGACGCTTTTGGTTGCCATCAGATCTGCATAGTTGGGGTGGTTCCTTACTGCTGGGCATCCGGCTGTTGTGAGGCTCCTCTTGATAATGTTATTAACCTCTTCATGTCTTGCAATCTTTCCTCGGATTTACGACACACAAGACCATGGTACCCGAATCGGTCTGCTGCTTCACTGCCACAAATACACCTGTGTTCGGCGAGAATAGGGCGGCAAGTCGAAGGGCAACACTAATGCGGATGGTCTGTGGGTCGAGGCGTGTGCCAAGGCTGGAGTTGGGAACAGCCAAAAGAAAGTCCCCTGCATGAGGAGCTCTCACTGCAAGTAGGCGGGCTCTATCCTTCCCTGACACACTCTGAAGCATTGCTGAGGCTATATTATCTACTATTGGGCCATCCCAGTGCGACTGTTTGTAGTTGTTGGGGAGCAGGCCTGGTTTCAGAGCCTGTTAGGTTATCCCAGATCCTGGCTCCATCAACGAACTTTGGTCATAGATTCCAATCGTGTCCCTAAGATGTTCAGGAGAATTGCTGCTACAAGCCCTCTGGATGCAATGCATGAAGACAGGAAAGCAGGTAGAGCAATCTGAGATGACTTGCGGACACCAATGCCTCCTAGTCTGACTGGGAGTGTAGCTTGGTCCCACTGCCCATCTTCTAGAGTAAGGTTAAGTACTTTAGTAAAGATCTGCCTCAGGATACTGTCATATTCGTGCAGTATAGGATTATCATATGAAGGAGCACATCTTAGGAAATATGTCAACCTGGGCAGACTCAAGCATTTTGTATATATATATATATATATATATATATATATATATATATATATATATATATATATATATTCTACCTTCGTCGAATAAAGAGGCGCCTTTTAAACGTTTGAAACTATGCCATCGAGAGTTTTTGAAGTTATCTGAACCATACTAGGATGATAATAATAAATAATAATGACAAACTTTATTTTTATAAATCAGGGAACGGGTGGGAGGTTGAACCCGTGGCAAGTTCTAAAACTCAATGGTGATAATATTACTATGCTTTATAAAAAGCTTACTCATTTCAGGCAGCCTTAATAAATTAACCTACAACTAATGCTGGAATTTAAAAAAAAAAACATCTTGTTGGAGGTTTTAGCAAGACAATTCGTTATAATATTTGTGGAGGTTGTTAAGAATGTTGGATAAGTACAAATGCAGATACAGTGGCCCCTCGGTTTTCGCCGAAAATTCGTTCCAGAATGCTGCTCAAGTGCCATTACCGAACGAATTTACTTCCTTAAGAAATAATGTCACGTAGGTTAGTCTATTTTAGACCCCCAAAAATACACTTGCAACAGCACTTACGAAAATACACTTACATAAATGTTCGAGTTTGGAGATGCACGAAAACCGAGGGACCACTGTACTAATCTAAATTTCAGTATTGCTGATGGGTATGGCTTCAACAACTGTGGTCACCGGGCGCCTGCCAGTGTTCCCAGACTGTCTCAAGGCGCCTGCCAGTGTTCCCAGACTGTCTCAAGGCGCCTGCCAGTGTTCCCAGACTGTCTCAAGGAGCCTGCCAGTGTTCCCAGACTCTGTCTCAAGGCGCCTGCCAGTGTTCCCAGACTCTGTCTCAAGGCGCCTGCCAGTGTTCCCAGACTGTCTCAAGGCGCCTGCCAGTGTTCCCAGACTGTCTCAAGGAGCCTGCCAGTATTCCCAGACTGTCTCAAGGCGCCTGCCAGTGTTCCCAGACTGTCTCAAGGCGCCTGCCAGTGTTCCCAGACTGTCTCAAAACGCCTACCAGTTTTCCCAGACTGTCTCAAGGCGCCTGCCAGTGTTCCCAGACTCTGTCTCAAGGCGCCTGCCAGTGTTCCCAGACTCTGTCTCAAGGCGCCTGCCAGTGTTCCCAGACTCTGTCTCAAGGCGCCTGCCAGTGTTCCCAGACTCTTTCTCAAGTGACCGTGGGCACACGTTGAAGCTGACTCGATGATACTTTCTTGAGTTATGAGCAAAATAAAAACTAAGAGTTGGAGGAAAAAAACAATTATACAACCTCAAAAAGTCCCCCTCGGGGATATATATATTTACCACCCATGACAATGTTAATTTCCTCCTCACAACTAAATTTCCCCAAAATGGTAAATATAAGAACAAAAGAACAGATTAGCACTGCAGTAACCTTACGGACCCTTACTAGGCAGGTCGAACTCTATCTTAAGTAAAATTTCGAAAACTAAAAGGAGCACCGATAAAAGTGACAGAAATGGTATAGGTAAAAAATGGCATTAGTAAAAATGGCGGAGTTACTTACACTTTGTAACACTCTTGTAGCACTTGATCCCTGCTGGCACCCATCGTCTTCCTTTCAGAGTGTTTACCTGGTGTTGCAGGTGCCAGTGATGGGACGACGCTTGAGAAGTGTGGAAGAAGGACTGAGGATGTTGGAAGACCTGTTAATGTTACTGAGGAGAGAGTGCAGGATGCTGGGTCCTCACCACTGCCTCCCTCTCCACTATGAAGCTCTTGTTCTCAACCCCAGGTCAGAAGGATGTACCTAAGCCAGGTCAGAGGGAGATACCTAAGCCAGATTAGAGGGTTGTACCTAATCCAGGTCAGCGTGATATACATAAGCCAGATTAGAATGATATTTTTAAGCCAGGTTATAATTACGTATCAACCTCAGATCTCAGTTCACACCTAGACAGGTCAGAAGGATGTGCGAAAACCAGGCAAAGGTTAACTAGCCTCTTACTATTTTTATTTGTCGGAAAAAAAACATGACACGGATCTTAATCATAAGATATGCCGTTCAGTAGTGCCGGCACTACGGTGGGTGCTGAGACAAGACAGTGTGTCTAAGGACCAGTGAAGGTAGGGTGGCCCTAATACAAACCACAGAAGAAGCTATCGCTGGACTTGGTGGGCTGAGTGTTACCAAGAGTTTCTGCATCTTCTTAGAGATTTCTTCTTTGGATGCTGCATGAGTTGTAATGTGGAATGGCTCTTGTGTTGATCCAGCTCCGTCTGTTCTCCTTTGCGTGCTATATGTGGGTTTAAAGTTGTGTAGTGAGTGTTGAACTATCCATTTCCTTGAAAAGCTTATCATGTAATTCACTGTGTATAATTTTGCAGTGTGCAAGTAATTCACGAACAGATATATTCTTTGGATTGGTGTTTATATAAGAGAATGAGGCTAGGATATACAAGCAAGCTCCTTGCAGATTCTGAAATATGTAAAAGCCAGGATAGCACTTTTGTAGTCGCTAAAAATGGTATAATTGCAATCCGACAGTGTGTTAATTAATGTATGGGCCTAAGGATCCTCTTGGAAGTTTATGAAGAAAGTTTGCAAAAATGAATTGTTAAAGGCCTACCTTAATTAGAGGATTAGAGGGTGGGTTTTCAAGAAATGTCTGTGCCATCTTTCTTTTTTTCTTACTGTGTTTAGAGCTGTCCAGGAAGTCCTCATCATTGTCTGAAGGAGACTGATTGTGGTAGGTAGTGTCCACGGTTTTACTGCCCATGTCATTCGTCTGTGGGTCCTCTAAGGACTGAAAGTTATGGTCAGCAGGCAGGAAAGGCCCTTACGTGTCCATCCGCCGCCACATTTACCTCCTCAACTGGGGTCTCACTCCTATGTTATAACTCTCATCATGGAACAAGTTCCAGCCAGATATATTATCCTCCACGACACTAGACAGGTGCTTCAAAAATATCTTATGCTTTCAGAGGTGAAATTAAGCTCCAACGATCAAATTATTATTATTATTATTATTATTATTTATATTATTATTATTTATATTATTATTATTTATATTATTTTTATTACTAATATTATTATTATTTATATTATTATTAGTCAATTTAAGGCCTAAACCCAAAGGATCATACATCCAACGATTAAATTAACAAATGTTGATAATATGAAGATTGATTGTGAGTGTTGTGATGCATTACAATGTATCTGGCAAGGAGTTACAGTAACGTGTTGAGAGATGTAATGTAACGTGGTGGGTGTTTCAGGAAAACGATGAAGAGAGTGTTGGAGTTCCTGAAGGTGGAGTGGGACGAGGCGCTCCTTCACCACCACCTACACACAGGTGTCTTCACCTCAAGGTGAACCTTACGAGAAAATCAAAATTATTGTCAGGTGAGTCACTTGTCAGGTGAGTCGCTTGTCAGGTGAGTTGCTTGTCAGGTGAGTCACTTGTCAGGTGAGTTGCTTGTCAGGCGAGTCGCTTGTCAAGTGAGTCGCTTGTCAGGTGGGTTGCTTGTCAGGTGGGTTGCTTGTCAGCTGAGTCACTTGTCAGGTGAGTTGCTTGTCAGCTGAGTCACTTGTCAGGTGAGTTGCTTGTCAGGCGAGTCGCTTGTCAGGTGAGTTGCTTGTCAGGTGAGTCAATTGTCAGGTGGGTTGCTTGGCAGGTGAGTCGCTTGTCAGGTGGGTTGCTTGTCAGGTGAGTCACTTGTCAGGTGAGTTGCTTGTCAGGCGAGTCGCTTGTCAGGTGAGTTGCTTGTCAGGTGAGTCACTTGTCAGGTGGGTTGCTTGTCAGGTGGGTTGCTTGTCAGGTGAGTCACTTGTCAGGTGGGTTACTTGTCAGGTGAGTCGCTTGTCAGGCGAGTCGCTTGTCAGGTGAGTTGCTTGTCAGGTGAGTCACTTGTCAGGTGAGTCGCTTGTCAGGTGAGTCGCTTGTCAGGTGAGTCGCTTGTCAGGTGGGTTGCTTGTCAGCTGAGTCACTTGTCAGGTGAGTTGCTTGTCAAGCGAGTCGCTTGTCAGGTGAGTCGCTTGTCAGGTGGATTGCTTGTCAGGTGAGTCACTTGTCAGGTGGGTTGCTTGTCAGGTGAGTCACTTGTCAGGTGGGTTGCTTATCAGGTGAGTCACTTGTCAGGTGGGTTACTTGTCAGGTGAGTCGCTTGTCAGGTGGGTTGGTTGTCAGGTGAGTCGCTTGTCAGGTGAGTTGCTTGTCAGGTGAGTCGCTTGTCAGGTGGGTTGCTTGTCAGGTGAGTCACTTGTCAGGTGGGTTGCTTGTCAGGTGGGTTGCTTGTCAGGTGAGTCGCTTGTCAGGTGAGTTGCTTGTCAGGTGAGTCGCTTGTCAGGTGGGTTGCTTGTCAGGTGAGTCACTTGTCAGGTTGGGTTGCTTGTCAGGTGAGTCGCTTGTCAGGTGGGTTGCTTGTCAGGTGAGTCGCTTGTCAGGTGAGTTGCTTGTCAGGTGAGTCGCTTGTCAGGTGGGTTGCTTGTGAGGTGAGTCACTTGTCAGGTGGGTTACTTGTCAGGTGAGTCGCTTGTCAGGTGGGTTACTTGTCAGGTGAGTCGCTTGTCAGGTGAGTCACTTGTCAGGTGGGTTGCTTGTCAGGTGAGTCACTTGTCAGGTGGGTTACTTGTCAGGTGAGTCGCTTGTCAGGTGGGTTACTTGTCAGGTGAGTCGCTTGTCAGGTGAGTTGCTTATCAGGTGAGTTGCTTGTCAGGTGAGTCGCTTGTCAGGTGGGTTGCTTGTCAGGTGAGTCGCTTGTCAGGTGAGTCGCTTGTCAGGTGGGTTGCTTGTCAGGTAAGTCACTTGTCAAGTGGGTTACTTGTCAGGTGAGTCGCTTGTCAGGTGGGTTGCTTGTCAGGTGAGTCACTTGTCAGGTGGGTTGCTTGTCAGGTGAGTCGCTTGTCAGGTGGGTTGCTTGTGAGGTGAGTCGCTTGTCAGGTGAGTCGCTTGTCAGGTGAGTCACTTGTCAGGTGAGTCACTTGTCAGGTGGGTTACTTGTCAGGTGAGTCGCTTGTCAGGTGAGTTGCTTGTCAGGTGAGTCGCTTGTCAGGTGAGTCGCTTGTCAGGTGAGTCGCTTGTCAGGTGAGTCACTTGTCAGGTGAGTCACTTGTCAGGTGGGTTACTTGTCAGGTGAGTCACTTGTCAGGTGAGTTGCTTGTCAGGTGAGTCGCTTGTCAGGTGGGTTGCTTATCAGGTGAGTCACTTGTCAAGTGGGTTACTTGTCAGGTGGGTTGCTTGTCAGGTGGGTTGCTTGTCAGGTGAGTCACTTGTCAGGTGGGTTACTTGTCAGGTGAGTCGCTTGTCAGGTGAGTCGCTTGTCAGGTGGGTTGCTTGTCAGGTGGGTTGCTTGTCAGGTGGGTTGCTTGTCAGGTGAGTCACTTGTCAGGTGGGTTACTTGTCAGGTGAGTCGCTTGTCAGGTGAGTCGCTTGTCAGGTGGGTTGCTTGTCAGGTGGGTTGCTTGTCAGGTGAGTCACTTGTCAGGTGGGTTACTTGTCAGGTGAGTCGCTTGTCAGGTGAGTCGCTTGTCAGGTGGGTTGCTTGTCAGGTGAGTCGCTTGTCAGGTGGGTTGCTTGTCAGGTGAGTCGCTTGTCAGGTGGGTTGCTTGTCAGGTGGGTTGCTTGTGAGGTGGGTTGCTTGTCAGGTGGGTTGCTTGTCAGGTGGGTTGCTTGTCAGGTGAGTCGCTTGTCAGGTGAATCACTTGTTAAATTACTGAATATATTTATTGTATATATTATTTTTAGACTTTCGCAATAAGGTTTATTTTATGTTTCCTTTGTGAATATGGACAAGGACAGGAAGAGGCCGTTCTACCTGGACTCCCTCACCGCCTGGGTTGCCCACTTCCCAGACTACCTGAGACTCTGCCCTCGCTGCTACTACCACCAAGCCAAGTTCCTGGGTTACGACCCCCTCTCCTTCCCACCGGATTACTCCCGCCTGGCTTCCTACGACTGGAGCAGCCCCATGCCCTGGCGGCCAGGCAGGGGCGTCCAGGAGTTTCTCGCTCTTGTTGGTAAACTTGCTGCTAAGAGCGCGGGGCAGCCCGTCCACAACAACAGCCAGGTAGATTTATACATGAGGGCATTCCTGTACGTGTAAGTGTGTAGACCAATAACACGATGGACTTCCTAGACACTTAGATATATGTGTTTTGGAGACGGTTTGCCAATCGGTGGTTTATTAATCCAATATGGAGAATAGTAGTGGAGAGGGTGGAAGACATGAAGAAGTAGTTTGAGGTGATGAGTCCCTCAGCCTTGGAAATAGGTGATGAATCCCTCAGCCTTGGAAACAGGTGATGAGTCCCTCAGGCTTGGAAACAGGTGATGAGTCCCTCAGCCTTGGAAACAGGTGATGAGTTCCTCAGCCTTGGAAAGAGGTAATTAGTCCAAAAATTCTTCTGACAAAGAGACTTCGTGTACATGAGGGTCTTTCTGTACGTAAAAGCGTATCGACTTGCACAAAACGTATTTCCCGTGTACGAGAGAGTGTGCTATAAACCTTATTAATAAATGCCGACAAGTTGCTTTATATAAACACGTAATCATACGTGTAAGCAAATATGGCCTTGAGTTTGTTTCCGTGCCTTTGTAAATCAAAGAGAGAGTGTTGATTTAGTAAGACACAGAATAGTCTAAACAATCTGACAAAATGTAGTGAGGTTAAATAAAACTTATCTCTCTCTGTAGCTTTAATTCCTTGGTGTGTGCAACATCTGGGTATTTATAATATAGACGTGAGAACCAATGATGTTGCAGAGTCTTGCAAGTTGCATATGTGTAGTATACGCTACCAACAAGGTCAAGAATTAGACACATGTGCAACACCTGGGTATCTTTATTGTAGAAGTTTACAATAAAGATACCCAGTTGCACCAACACCACTACACTAACACCACTACACTAACACCAACACCACTACACTAACACCAACACCACTACACTAACACCAACACCACTATACTAACACCAACACCACTACACTAACACCAACACCACTACACTAACACCAACACCACTATACTAACACCAACACCACTACACTAACACCAACACCACTACACTAACACCAACACCACTATACTAACACCAACACCACTACACTAACACCAACACCACTACACTACCACCAACACCACTACACTACCACCAACACCACTACACTAACACCAACACCACTACACTAACACCAACACCACTACACTAACACCAACACCACTATACTAACACCAACACCACTACACTAACACCAACACCACTACACTACCACCAACACCACTACACTACCACCAACACCACTACACTAACACCAACACCACTACACTACCACCAACACCACTACACTACCACCAACACCACTACACTAACACCAACACCACTACACTAACACCAACACCACTATACTAACACCAACACCACTACACTAACACCAACACCACTACACTAACACCAACACCACTATACTAACACCAACACCACTATACTAACACCAACACCACTACACTAACACCAACACCACTATACTAACACCAACACCACTATACTAACACCAACACCACTACACTAACACCAACACCACTATACTAACACCAACACCACTACACTAACACCAACACCACTATACTAACACCAACACCACTACACTAACACCAACACCACTACACTACCACCAACACCACTACACTACCACCAACACCACTACACTACCACCAACACCACTACACTAACACCAACACCACTACACTAACACCAACACCACTACACTAACACCAACACCACTATACTAACACCAACACCACTACACTAACACCAACACCACTACACTACCACCAACACCACTATACTAACACCAACACCACTACACTAACACCAACACCACTACACTAACACCAACACCACTACACTAACACCAACACAACTACACTAACACCAACACCACTACACTAACACCAACACCACTATACTAACACCAACACCACTACACTAACACCAACACCACTACACTAACACCAACACCACTATACTAACACCAACACCACTATACTAACACCAACACCACTATACTAACACCAACACCACTACACTAACACCAACACCACTACACTAACACCAACACCACTACACTAACACCAACACCACTACACTAACACCAACACCACTACACTAACACCAACACCACTACACTAACACCAACACCACTACACTAACACCAACACCACTACACTAACACCAACACCACTATACTAACACCAACACCACTACACTAACACCAACACCACTACACTAACACCAACACCACTACACTAACACCAAACACCACTACACTAACACCAACACCACTACACTAACACCAACACCACTACACTAACACCAACACCACTACACTAACACCAACACCACTATACTAACACCAACACCACTATACTAACACCAACACCACTACACTAACACCAACACCACTATACTAACACCAACACCACTACACTAACACCAACACCACTATACTAACACCAACACCACTACACTAACACCAACACCACTACACTAACACCAACACCACTATACTAACACCAACACCACTATACTAACACCAACACCACTATACTAACACCAACACCACTACACTAACACCAACACCACTACACTAACACCAACACCACTACACTAACACCAACACCACTACACTAACACCAACACCACTACACTAACACCAACACCACTATACTAACACCAACACCACTATACTAACACCAACACCACTACACTAACACCAACACCACTATACTAACACTAACACCACTACACTAACACCAACACCACTACACTAACACCAACACCACTATACTAACACCAACACCACTACACTAACACCAACACCACTATACTAACACCAACACCACTACACTAACACCAACACCACTATACTAACACCAACACCACTACACTAACACCAACACCACTACACTAACACCAACACCACTATACTAACACCAACACCACTACACTAACACCAACACCACTACACTAACACCAACACAACTATGTTGCGTGGAGGTTTTTTCGCAGATTGGGTAATGAACAGACGAGTTTGGGATGGTAACTTGGTATATTAGACAAGGTGGTATTCTCAGAGCCGTAAGCCTGGTCTATCCCTACACGGTGTCTCGATGGTAACTGGCACTGCCTCGAGCATGGCTCATAGCGTTCAAAGTATTGACCTTTGACATGGGTGACCTTTGACATTGGGCTAACGGTTGCAACGGTTGGTCACGAGAGCAGAAACAGTTATACCCTATGAACTCTCACTGAGCTTACAGTGACAGCTCGGCTACGGTACGTATGTCGTCTCGACATACCTCTATACAAACTAAAGACAACAGGCGTACGACTCTGAGCTAATTCTATACAATATCAAAGTACACAACATTTGAATCTTATACTTCACATAGATTTTATCGTTAGGGGAAAAAAATTTCACTTTACTATATGATATATCATAATACAAAGGAATAATTAACTAAAAAGCTCATTTCTAAAAAATTTCATAAATAAAAGAGATAAAAAAAAAATTTTTTCGATGAACTGTCCATGTGATCTACAATTCTGAGGAAATAAATTACAAGAAGATAGTGATTAACAGACAAGGTAGATCTGGTGCACTAAATCTATACTGTTAAAATTTTCAAATTTGGGGGAACAAAAATTAAAAAAAATTTTAGTAATACTAAGTAGATATTATAACACACAGTTAAACGCTTACTACATATTTATCTATCAGGTTATTTAATTTAACCCCAACCCCCGGGTTGAAAAGATTATAGGGTGTATGATTTCATCTCTGGGGCCCTGTTAAAAAGGGAACTCAACTTTGATTGAGGAGGATCTACATGGGGGAAAAAAATAACTGTCTACTGGTTTTAACGTAACTGTCAGACTGGTCAAGCAGTAACTGTCAGTACTGGTCAAGGTAACGCGTACTTTTGGGCAACAGTAACCGTCAGTACTGGTCAAAGAACTGTCAGACGGTCAAGCAGTAACGTCAGACTGGTCAA
>WNWK01016524.1:0-44695 GCA_009830355.1 Cherax destructor
TTGACGTACAGGGCAATGAACAGGCAGACACTGCTGCGCGGTCAGCAGTACATGACCTTCCAGTTTCATATAGAGGTGTTCCTTTTATGGACTATTTTGCGGTCATTGCTACCCACCTTCGCACCCGTTGGCAACAACGCTGGTCTGACCTGGTAAATAACAAACTTCATTCTATTAAACCGAGTATAGGTTTCTGGCCTTCTTCTTGTCACCAATGTCGAGGTTGGGAGACAACACTCTCCCGTCTTCGCATTGGCCACACTCGTCTTACGCACGGGTATCTCATGGAGAGGCTCCCTGCCCCTCTCTGTGAGCATTTTCCGGTTCCAGTGTGTGTTCGACATATTCTGTTGGACTGTCCACTTTATCAATGAGCGCGCAGAATTTACCTCCACGCGTCTTCGCTCTGCAGCCCTTTCTTTACCTTCCCTTCTTGCTGATGGACCCTCCTTTAATCCTAACTCTCTCGTTGACTTTTTGACAGAAACTGACTTACTACACAAACTCTGAAGATTATATATACCTTTAGCACCTCCCTCAGTCACTTCTACCTCGATCTCTTGCTACCCTTTATCCCTGCACTATCCACTGTCCTGCTGCACTCCATACCCTACTAATCATCCATCTCCCTCTTACAACCCATTCTCCCTGCATCCTGCAATAACCTGCAGCACTGTATGACCCTGTGGTTTAGCGCTTCTATTTGATTGAAATCACCCATTACTATTAACTTTGCTCTACCCATGTGAGCTCTTCTGGCCACCTCAACTAGTGTGTCTACCATTGCGTTGTTCCTCTCTTCATATTCTTCTCTTGGCCTCCTGCAGTTCTGTGGCTGGATGTACATCACTGCAATTACCACCTCATGGGCCCCAGACTGAATTGTTCCTACTATGTAGTCCCTTTCGCCTATTCCATCCATTTCCTCCCCCTCTGCTCCCTCTATCTTTCTTCAGGATTTGATATCCGGGTGAAAAGATTACATCTGTTATCATCCTGGTGAATTTCATTTCTTTGAGTGTTATTATGTCTGGGGATGTCTCCTTGATTCTTTCATGCCACTTCTCACATTCAGTTGTTATTCTGTCGGCATTTGCATACCAAACCTTCAACTGTTTTTCTAAAACTGTGGTCTGGGGGTACGTTGGGGTTGGGGACGTGTGTTTATGTACTCACCTAATATAATAATATTAGGTGAGTACATAAACACACGTCCCCAACCCCAACGTTTATGTGTGTGTGTGTTTGTGTGTGTATGTGCGTTTGTTTGTGTGAATGTACTTGTGTTAGTATTTATGAGTGTGTGTGTGTGTGTTAGAGAGAGAGAGAGAGAGAGAGAGAGAGAGAGAGAGAGAGAGAGAGAGAGAGAGAGAGAGAGAGAGAGAGAGAGAGAGAGAGAGAGAGAGAGAGAGAGAGAGAGAGAGAGAGAGAGAGAGAGAGAGAGAGAGAGAGAGAGAGAGAGCAAACACAGATAATGATTTTTAGGCACTATGATGGTATTACTGGCCAGTGATATGAATGAATAGGAGAGTGTTGGTACCTGGGAACGAAGTTGATATCGTTGGGGTGAAATTTTACTCCAAACTGACTACGAAGAACCACATTGTAAATCTTGCAAACAAAGCGAACAGGATGTTTAGAGTCCTTATACATATCTTGCATCTGCTCAACAGTAGAGATTACAAGATTCTTTAAGAGACATAATTATACTCACATCTTGAATATTCACCACTTTCTTAGATTGCCTGCCCCCTGTTTAATCTACGACTTCTTGACAGAATAGAGAAGAGAGAAAGACGACTCATCTCACGCCTGAACCCAGCCTGGACAGATCTGTCAATTCAGCACAGCCTTCAACACAGGAGGGATGTGGGTGACCTTTCAGTTATGTACAAAGTACCACACATGGCTCCACTCCGAGGACACCGAGAAGTGAGCTTCTACACAACAAGACGGGCAGCAAACAGCAACTACACTGTGACTTTACCCTTCTCCAGAACATCAATTCATCTGAGATCATTAATTCCTAGGATGACTCGAGTCTGGAACACGTTCGTACAGCATAATACCATCATCGAAATAAAGTCAGTTAACCAAATAAAATCGTTGGTCCACAGATGGCTCCAACTTCATTCCATTTATTAATTGTATATCCCTTAACGATAAAAAGGCTTTCAAATGAGCTGATGTAAATAACAGGTCTTATCTTGTAAATATAGTTATTAACCCTAAATCTAACCTTGTAGAACCCTGTGTAAAGAGAGAGAGAGTGAAGGAGTTTGCAGGCATAGTTCGCGTTCAATACACAGGTCGTCAATTATATTTCTCATTCGTGTTTCTCTGGCTCGCTGCAGTAATCCTACTGAATAATTTTCGATAAATTAGCAAGTGGTGGAAGTGCCATGAATGTTAATGTGTACTGGTGGCTGTGCTAGCAACACCTCGCTACTCATTACACCTCTTAATTTCTCATGTTTTGTGTGGGCTGACGTGAAATTGGCTTCTAGTGAACTCTGCAGGGAGAAGACAATTTTGTTTAGCTTGTGTGTGTACTCCCTGTCTGTGCTCATCCACTTGTACTTTATTAGTAATACTTATCGCGTTCTTCTCAGCTACTTCTAATTATATTGTTGATTTCAAAAGAATAAATAAGAGCTCATTCAATTCAGCTCAATTCCAACATTCAATTCAGCATTCAACATTCAATTCAGCTTCAATTCCAACAAAGTACATTATTCTTTAATAATTGAGAAGACGAATAGCGACAACGTGTTTGGAGGAAAAAGAACAGCAATAATTATACACAAATAAGCAGAAAAGACGTCACGGAATTATTATTAATTTCGAATTTGCTAAAAGCTGAATGATCTATTAGAGGAAGTAGCGATGGCTGATTCAATATCAGTCACATTTGTTAAGGTGTCCCTTGGCTAGGTCGGTGGCGCGCTCGACTCACATGCCAACTGTCCGAGGTTCGATTCCCGGTCGGGTGGAAACGATGGACATATTTCCTTACACCTACTGCTTCCACTGTTCACCTAGCAGTAAGTAGGTACCTGTGTGTTAGTCGACTGTTGAGGGTGGCGTCCTGGGAGGTGGCAGTATACCTCAGATAGGGCTGGCCTTTAAAATGAGCTGAGGTAGGATAACAGCTCTTAGCCCGACCAAAAAAAAAAAAATGTATTTAAGGGAAATTTGAAAATGTTACAATAAAATAGTATTAATACATAATAAATATTTTTTATAAATAAATATATATTAAAATCTTAAATTGCATATAATTACATTTATTCACAACATTTGTACATGAGTACAATTCCACATATTACCTCCAGAATTATATTTTATATTTTGTTAAACAGAGTCTAAAAATACTAATTTGGCAACTCTTTTGGGAAGCCATATTGAGTGTTAGATGAATAATTGTCTGATTCATTATTCAGTGATGAAGAGGAGTGAAGTGATCTGGTAGTTTCTTCAAATGATTCAAACAGTGAAAATAAAACTGAATTGAAAATAAAAATTCGCCCCTCAACCGTGCATCAAAATTCTGTGCTTTAGTAAATTTTATATGTTAATTTTAATTTTCACTTTCACTACTTTTATCATTTGAATAAGAAGACAACTTACTCTCTTCTTCAAATAATATATTTATATATAAATTATTTTGTTTATAGATATTTACCCTGAGCATAAAATGAATAATTCAACAAAATAAAAGTTGGTCAGTATTCAGAGGAGTATTTGAAGTATGGTATTTACCTGCAGTCTATGATGAGTGCCAAGCAACTCTTTCTATTATGTCAACACTGTTTGACCAGTGCATGATGAGCCCCGGGCAACTCTCTGTCTATTATGTCAACGCTGTTTGACCAGTGCATGATGAGCGCCGGGCAACTCTCTGTCTATTATGTCAACGCTGTTTGACCAGTGCATGATGAGCGCCGGGCAACTCTCTGTCTATTATGTCAACGCTGTTTGACCAGTGCATGATGAGCGCCGGGCAACTCTCTGTCTATTATGTCAACGCTGTTTGACCAGTGCATGATGAGCGCCGGGCAACTCTGTCTATTATGTCAACACTGTTTGACCAGTGCATGATGAGCGCCGGGCAACTCTGTCTATTATGTCAACATTGTTTGACCAGTGCATGATGAGCGCCGGTCAACTCTCTGTCTATTATGTCAACGCTGTTTGACCAGTGCATGATGAGTGCCGGGCAACTCTCTGTCTATTATGTCAACGCTGTTTGACCAGTGCATGATGAGCGCCGGGCAACTCTGTCTATTATGTCAACGCTGTTTGACCAGTGCATGATGAGCGCCGGGCAACTCTCTGTCTATTATGTCAACGCTGTTTGACCAGTGCATGATGAGCCCCGGGCAACTCTCTGTCTATTATGTCAACGCTGTTTGACCAGTGCATGATGAGCCCCGGGCAACTCTGTCTATTATGTCAACACTGTTTGACCAGTGCATGATGAGTGCCGGGCAACTCTCTGTCTATTATGTCAACGTTGTTTGACCAGTGCATGATGAGCGCCGGGCAACTCTCTGTCTATTATGTCAACGCTGTTTGACCAGTGCATGATGAGCCCCGGGCAACTCTCTGTCTATTATGTCAACGCTGTTTGACCAGTGCATGATGAGCCCCGGGCAACTCTGTCTATTATGTCAACACTGTTTGACCAGTGCATGATGAGTGCCGGGCAACTCTCTGTCTATTATGTCATCGCTGTTTGACCAGTGCATGATGAGCGCCGGGCAACTCTCTGTCTATTATGTCAACACTGTTTGACCAGTGCATGATGAGCGCCGGGCAACTCTCTGTCTATTATGTCAACGCTGTTTGACCAGTGCATGATGAGCGCCGGGCAACTCTCTGTCTATTATGTCATAGATGTTTGAACAGTGCATGATGAGCGCCGGGCAACTCTCTGTCTATTATGTCATAGATGTTTGACCAGTGCATGATGAGCGCCGGGCAACTCTGTCTATTATGTCAACGCTGTTTGACCAGTGCATGATGAGCGCCGGGCAACTCTGTCTATTATGTCAACGTTGTTTGACCAGTGCATGATGAGCGCCGGGCAACTCTCTGTCTATTATGTCAACGCTGTTTGACCAGTGCATGATGAGCGCCGGGCAACTCTCTGTCTATTATGTCATAGATGTTTGACCAGTGCATGATGAGCGCCGGGCAACTCTCTGTCTATTATGTCATAGATGTTTGACCAGTGCATGATGAGCGCCGGGCAACTCTCTGTCTATTATGTCATAGATGTTTGACCAGTGCATGATGAGCGCCGGGCAACTCTCTGTCTATTATGTCAACACTGTTTGACGAGTGTATCCGTGAAACTTGGCAGACTTGAGTCACATTTGAAAATAAAATATAGTAGTCATGTAAATTCAAAATTTTAATATTTTAAATCACTAAAAGAGAAATTTGAAAAAAGAACAACAATCATCGTCTCTGCGCAAACTGCTGTAATTAATCGTACTCTTGAAGATAGTTATGAAATTTCTCTACTTATAGCAAAATTAGTAAAGAATCGCAATTTTGGTGAGGATTTCATTACACTAGTAATGATGAGAAAGATTTTGTCGGAGATGATGAGAAAGATGTTGTCGGAGATGATGAGAAAGATGTTGTCGGAGATGATGAAAAAGATGTTGTCGGAGATGATGAGAAAGATGTTGTCGGAGATGATGAAAAAGATGTTGTCGGAGATGATGAGAAAGATGTTGTCGGAGATGATGAGAAAGATGTTGTCGGAGATGATGAGAGAGATGCTGAAGCACAGGTTATTCACAATAATTTAATAATAAACAAACACAATGAAATATATTTTTTTTTCGTTAGGGTGAGAATGATTTTTGCGAAATTATTGAATACACAAATTTTCACTTGCCTTATTCGGCAAGAAGAGCATTGATATTTAAACCAAAATAGCAAGTTTTACCTATTCGGTACGACATATATATAACTAAATGGAATAATAAGTGTATAACAATTAGCAAAGGTTAGTGATGTGCTTCTTTAATGAACAGATAGGGTCATTCCCCTCCCCCACATCCCTGGTCCCCCTCCTCACCAATTACTTGCATTACCGCTCCCTACTCCCCCAACGTCATCCCCCATGCATCCATACTGTCCTTCACCCATTTCCCCACAGCTGGCGCCTTCCCACCCCCACGATGTCAGCAATGTCACAAGAAATGCCGGGTTCCCAGGAATCTCCACGACAGAGCCAACGCAGTGGAATCCGTCCACGAGGCATCTGCCAGGTGAGCCACAGGGAATGTGCACTCAATCTCTCAACTGGCAACATCCGTGCACACAATGGATGTCTAGACTCCAGGTGGGCTCCAAATGGGAATGACTAACAGGCCCTCCCAGCAGACAGAGCTGACAGCTACCCTGACTTCACCTCTACAGAGGACCTAATATCTGCAATCAAATTAACATCCTCCAGGACGCTGACACACATCCCCAAAGCAGCTCGCCATCAAGCTGCTACTAAATTCGCTGACCTCTTGATGAAAGTCAACGATGCTCCTGCAAACAACGGATCCTGGCACAACCTACTGCTATTTGGCAATGCTTGTTTGGCTGTCCCACCAAGGAGGGACAAGTCACTAGCAACATATGTTATTAGGGCAATAAATGCATTCCCTAGAGGTGACAACCTCGTCCGTCTGCCCTCTAGGGCGACAAACACCCGCCGGGCAAATGCCAACAACAGGACACCTGACTCCTCAAAAATCAGAGCCCAAATTAGGAAAAAATAGAAGGTAATAAATACTATTGGAGCACTGAGGCTTATAACCAGTGAAGATACCATCGCTCCTAAGGACTTCATTACAGCACAAGCCCTGAAGGACAAACATCCACCCAGGGCTCCCAGTACCAACATTGACCTCCATGACATTGCAGGACGCTGGTGTATATAAAGCTGCTATGTCATTTCCACAGGGCTCAGCAGGAGGTTTCACCGGTTTAAGGCCACAACACTTAAAACAAATGCTCAGTCCAGCACTTGGTGATGTTTCAGAGAAGTTGCTGTCTGAACTCACAAAATTTTCCAATGTGTGCCTGGCTGGTGGTGTCCCAGAGGCCATTGACTAATTTTCTTTGGTGCCTCACTATGTGCCCTCCGGAAAAAGGATGGAGGAATCAGGCCCATTGCAGTGGGCCTAGTCGTCAAGGCTGCAGTAAAAATGGTGAGTCAAGAGACTGCCGCAATGCTGAAACCAACTCAGCTCTGTTTTGATGTTCAACAAGGCTGTGAAGCAGCTGCCCATGCAGCACGAGTATACATCAACAACATTTTATTATTTTTTTATTAACACATCGGCCGATTCCCACCAAGGCAGGGTGGCCTGAAAAAGAAAAACTTTCATCATCATTTACTACATCACTGTCTTGCCAGAGGGGTGCTTTACACTACAGTTATAAAACTGCAACATTAACACCCCTCCTTCAGAGTGCAGACACTGTACTTCACATCTCCAGGACTCAAGTCCGGCCTGCCGGTTTCCCTGAATCCCTTCATAAATGTTACTTTGCTCACACTCCAACAGTACGTCAAGTATTAAAAACCATTTGTCTCCATTCACTCCTATCAAATACGCTCACACATGCATGCTGGAAGTCCAAGCCCCTCGCACACAAAACCTATTTTACCCCCTCCGTCCAACTTTTCCAAGGTCGATCCCTACCACGCCTTCCCTCCACTACAGATTTATACACTCTCGAAGTCATTCTGTCTCGTTCCATTCTCTCTACATGTCCGAACCACCTCAACAACCCCTCCTCAGCTCTCTGGATAACAGTTTGGGTAATCCCGCACCTCCTCCTAATTTCCAATCTCCGAATTCTTTGCATTATATTCACACCACACATTGACCTCAGACATGACATCTCCACTGCCTCCAGCCTTCTCCTTGTTGCAACATTCACCACCCATGCTTCACACCCATATAAGAGTGTTGGTATAACTATACTCTCATACATTCCCCTCTTTACTTCCATGGACAAAGTTCTTTGTCTCCACAGACTCCGAAGTGCTCCACTCACCCTTTTCCCCTCATCAATTCTATGATTCACCTCATCCTTCATAGACCCATCTGCTGACATGTCCACCCCCAAATATCTGAATACATTCACCTCCTTTATACTCTCTCACTCCAATCTGATATCCAATCTTTCTTCACCTAATCTTTTTGTTATCCTCATCACCTTACTCTTTCCTATATTCACTTTCAATTTTCTTCTTTTACATACCCTACCAAATTCATCCACCAACCTCTGCAACTTCTCTTCAGAATCTCCCAAAAGCACAGTGTCATCAGCAAAAAGCAACTGTGACAACTCCCACTTTGTATTTGATTCTTGCCAAGACCCTCGCATTCACTTCTCTTACAGCCCCATCTATAAATATATTGAACAACCACGGTGACATCACACATCCTTGTCTAAGGCCCACTTTTACTGGGAAATAGTCCCCCTCCCTCCTACACACTGTACAACATGTCCGATGAAAATGCCTTGATCAACTTGGACTTTGCCAACGCTTTCAACTTAGTCAGAAGAGATGCTGCTCTCCAAGCAGTTCTAGACACTTCCCTTCCCTCTATCCCTTCATAAAATCGTGTTATAGTGTGACTTCTAAACTATTGTTTGGGGACCATGAAATTGACACGCTCCCTTTCTATTTTGTCTGGTCATCAAGGATGTCACAGAAGCGCTCTACAGTGAGCTCAATATCTAGTTCTTGGATGATGGTACCCTAGCTGGCACTACTGAATCTCTCCTAGAGGACATCAGAAAAATTAAAGATATGGAAGAGAGCCAGGGCATATCTTTAAACCCCACCAAATGTGAAATAGTTTCTACCAATCGACAAATTATCCAGAATATTAGTGCTGTTTCACAAGGAGCACGATCCATTGATCCAGCCAAGAGCACTCTCCTTGGTGCTCCTTTTGGGCCCAATGCCATCGACCTGATCCTAGAAAAAAAATCTCAGTCCTCAGGACGATGGAAGGCATGATGAAAAACATCGATACACAAGATGTCTTCTACCCAAAACGTACCTTCTTCCTGAGATGTTCCTCAGCCTTCAGCAGTCTGAAATTCAAGGAATATGACTCTCTCCTTAAGACCATGCTAGAGAATGTATTGAATCTTTCCCTCGAAGATGGCCAGTGGTTGCAAGCCTCACTTCCAGTCAGGCTTGGGGGTCTGGGAGTACGCAGATCATCCCAGATTGCCCTACCAGCTTTCCAGTGCTCTTCCATAGCATCAAATGAGTTAAAACAAATTCTTCAGGACAACCTCAGTGACTCAGCAGGAATACAGGACCCAAGCTACGCCAGTGCCATCACTGAATGGGAGACTCTTGCTGCTCCAGCACCAAAATCTAGTGCAGCACTGGTCTACAAACAGTCAAGTTGTGATGGCCCCATCGCTGAAAAGATGCTTGCCAACATGTTTAGGGCTCTAACATCAGACAGGGAGACTGCCCGTCTCCAAGCTGTGAGTGCACATTACTCTGTGGACTTCTTCCAAACAGTTCCCATTTCGGCAATGGGAACACGCCTCGACCAGTGGCTCTCTGCCTTACTGCCCAATTCACAAGGAATATACGTGTATTTGCGTCGATGCGCAAGCCGACCAATATGGTCTACATGGTCTTAACTGTTCCAAAACCAAGGGCTGGCATGCAAGACACAATGAAGTCAACAACATCATAAAGGGAACCCTTGCTACAGCTGGATGCCCAGCCGAGAGAAAGCCCTGATCACTAGCAGCCAACAATACCCACATCCCAGCAAACCGCCCCTACGGGATCACCATCTATCCTTGGAAGAATGGCAAGCTCTTAGCATGGGATTATACCTGTGTGTCGACACTGGCTGACACCTACATCCATCACAGTGTCGGGCGACAGGGAGGAGCTGCTGACCACAGGGAGGAGTACAAGATCGGCACGTACAGGGACATAAGCCAACAGTATCAATTTGTCTTAGTTGGACGAGAGACCTTGGGATCATGGGAAAAAAATGCCAGACGTTTCCTTAAAGAACTGAGTTCCAGATTCATCGACACCACCAGGGACCCAAGGGCAGCAACTCTCAGGGAGGGGCAAGCCTTTTTCGAGTGATTAGGAAAGGAAGTTTGAAAAATTATGAAAAAAAATGTTTTCTTACCAAAAAATACTGCATCATTCTGGCAACATTTTGGAGTAATTAGCTTGTTTCTATCATATTTCTAAGTATGTTTTTCGTTAAATGTAATTTTTTGGTTTTTGCTGTCATAAATAATACATGCTGCCAATTAGTGGTTTTTTTTTTCCTCCCCAAATTACTATTTTTATGATTGTTTCATTCAAAATACACTACATAGCAACATCTATGACACCTCCATTAAGTGCAGGAACTAATGCTAGCTCAGTCGCCTCTGGGGTCTTAATAAGTGTTAACTTGTGCAACACGCTGAGATTTAGCGCGCCGTATCCATAGAGTTTTACAGAAAAAACATGTTAATAACTCAGAAATAAGTTATTGACATTGCGTGCTATTTTTTGCGAAAAGTATTAATAGGATTGTCATGATTTTTGCACACATTATTGAGTAATGATGGGTCTACAAACACCCATGGAGGATTTCCGATATCTTTTACAGCTTTGTTTTTATTGATTTTTTTCAAAAAAAAAAAATATCAATAACTTCAACATTTTTTTAAATTGGAATTTACTGACATTTTTGCTAAAATGGATTGGATCTACAATTATATAGCCTTTATCTTTCATATGATGTTAACTAGAGCATTGTACATCTTCCCAATTTTGTAGAAATAGGAAAGTTTTGTGACCCCTAAAATTTGGCATAATTTATTTTTTCTATCTAACTTAAAGGCAAAGTCATAACAAAGACAGTGTATAGGTTTTTAAAAACTGTATAAATCAATGTAAAAATCTCATTGAAATTAGACCAAAATAAAAGTAAAAATGTGAATTTGTTCGCCCCTCCCTTCATGTTCCAGCACATCAGAGTGGCCATCCAGAGGGAAAATGCATGTTGCATACTGGGCTCGCGTCCGGCTTCGGAGGAGCTGGAAAAGATTCATTAACTTTGATATATTGTACCAATGTATTCATGTTTGTGTTTTCTGTCAATGTATTAATAAAGTTCACATAGAATATAGAATATAGGGTGGTAAGAGAAGGTAATATTCAAACAACTCCGGGGAGAACCTTGAGTTTTCCCTGAGGTACGTTTATTGTCTTCTCTGAGGATACTTCCCTATATATTTAATATATATATATATATATATATATATATATATATATATATATATATATATACAAACACTGATCTCTGGCCGACGGAGACTCGAACCTACGAACCTCATGACAAGGTACGCAGTGCTTTACCGACCGTACCACACTGGTCCAATACCTTGGCATCCAGCTTTCGCTAGACGTTATTCCAAGGCAGCCAGCTTTCAGGCAGGAAGGCTTACAGCTTTTCATCTCATCCCCTGCATGCATCGACACAACTAGAGATTTTTACAATGCTAGGAATTCGCAAGAGCAGGCGAAATATTCACAAACACTGATCTCTGGCCGACGGAGACTCGAACCTACGAACCTCATGACAAGGTACCAGTGCTTTACCGACCGTACCACACTGAGATCAGTGTTTGTGAATATTTCGCCTGCTCTTGCGAATTCCTAGCATTGTAAAAATCTCTAGTTGTGTCGATGCATGCAGGGGATGAGATGAAAAGCTGTAAGCCTTCCTGCCTGAAAGCTGGCTGCCTTGGAATAACGTCTAGCGAAGCTGGATGCCAGGTATTGGACCAGTGTGTACGGTCGGTAAAGCACTGCGTACCTTGTCATGAGGTTCTAGGTTCGAGTCTCCGTCGGCCAAGATCAGTGTTTGTGAATATTTCGCCTGCTCTTGCGAATTCCTAGCATTGTAAAAATCTCTAGTTGTGTCGATGCATGCAGGGGATGAGATGAAAAGCTGTAAGCCTTCCTGCCTGAAAGCTGGCTGCCTTGGAATAACGTCTAGCGAAAGCTGGATGCCAAGGTATTGGACCAGTGTGGTACGGTCGGTAAAGCACTGCGTACCTTGTCATGAGGTTCGTTGGTTCGAGTCTCCGTCGGCCAGAGATCAGTGTTTGTGAATATTTCGCCTGCTCTTGCGAATTCCTAGCATATATATATATATATATATATATATATATATATATATATATATATATATATATATATATATATATATATATATATATATATATATGCAAAAAGATCACAGTAAACAGGTGATATAAAATATGCAAGACAACCACTATGAAAAATGAGGAATTCCAAGCGCTTTCGTGACTACTCACATTATCAAGGAACTCCTTGATAATGTAAGTAGTCGAAAGCCTTGGAATTCCTCTATTTTTCATAGTGGTTGTCTTCATATATATATATATATATATATATATATATATATATATATATATATATATATATATATATATATAATATGTACCAACGAACGAGTGTTATTGATCAATAATAACACTGCACTAGCCAAGGAGCCGAGCCCATGCTATTTTCTCTCACCATGAGGCAGGCCAAGCAGCATGGGTTTGACTCCTTGGCTTGTGCAGTGTTGTTATTGATATATATATATATATATATGCAAAATTGCAGGAAAGAAGAGGATGTCCAAGCAAGTATGTTTCTGAAGGACGTCTTCACTGAAGTGAAGTGAAGACGTCCTTTGGGAACGTACTTGCTTGGACATCCTATTCTTTTCTGCAATTTTTGCAAGCTCCTGATGATGTGTTGATTGCAACACGAAAGGCCTAGAGCTATTATTCTACTCCCCCCATGATTGTTTTACATATATATATAACTATATATTTTATTACATAATATGGTACAAAAGATTTAAGAGATACATTGTTGATATAAAGATGGCATATACAGTACACGAGGTGTGAGAGATACATGTCTAGTACATATTGTTACATGTTTGTCACTGATTATAATGCGAAAATCTCATCCAGCTCCTCCTCCCTGGTGTATTGGAGATAGGTATCAGCCTAGGTAGATGCACATGTGTAGTCCCACACCACCTGCTTGCCGTCTGTCCAGGCTTGAAGGGCGATACCATCTGGACGCTTTTGGCTGCCATCAGATCTGCATAGTTGGGGTGGTTCCCTTACTGCTGGGCATCCGGCTGGTGTGAGGCTCCTCTTGATAATGTTATTAACCTCTTCATGTCTTGCAATCTTTCCCTCGGATTTACGACACACAAGACCATGGTACCCGAATCGGTCTGCTGCTTCACTGCCACAAATGCACCTGTGTTCGGCGAGAATAGATGCGGCAAGTCTAAGGGCAACACCAATGCGGATGGTCTCTGGGTCGAGCCGTGTGCCAAGGAACAGCCAATAGAAAGTCCCCTGCATGAGGAGCTCTCACTGCAAGGAGGCGGGCTCTATCCTTCCCTGACACACTCTGAAGCATTGCTGAGGCTATATTCTCTACTATTGGGCCATCCCAGTGCGACTGTTTGTAGTTGTTGGGGAGAGCAGGCCTGGTTTCAGACCCTGTTAGATTATCCCAGATCCTGGCTCCATCAACGAACTTTTGGTCATGTATTCCAATATTGTCCCTAAGATATTCAGGGAGAATCGCTGCTACAAGCCCTCTGGATGCAATGCATGAAGACAGGAAAGCAGGTAGAGCAATCTGAGATGACTTGCGAACACCAATGCCTCCTAGTCTGACTGGGAGTGTAGCTTGGTCCCACTGCCCATCTTCTAGAGTAAGGTTAAGTACTTTAGTAAAGATCTGCCTCAGGATACTATCATATTCGTGCAGTATAGGGTTATCATATGAAGGAGCAGATCTTAGGAAATATGTCAACCTGGGCAGACCCAAGCATTTTGTGAGAAGGTACAAGGCATCATGGGTGTCAAGATTGCCTATTCGTTGTTCCATTCTCCTCAATTCTTCCAGTTTCTTCCTGAGAATTGTGTCAATGGCATCGCTTCCCAGAGGTGTTCCAAGCAAGACACTATTAGTAGGGGCAATGACTGTTGCTCCTGGTAGTTTTGATGTCACTGCATCTATCACTTGTTGATTGACTGAGATGATTTCACATTTGGATGGATTCAGGATGAGACCCATTTCCTGTCCCCGTGTCATCACCTGTGTAAGATCATCTAGAAGGGACTCCTTTGTACCTGCTAGTGTGCCATCATCCAGGAACCAGATGTTTAGCTCACTGGTCAGTCTGCGTGTGACTTCCCTAACTGCTATACAGAAGAGAAATGGTGCGAGAGGGTCCCCTTGCTGGACACCCTCTGATGATGTGATTTCATGATCTCCAAACAGGAGCATTGATTCCTTCCTATATCCAGCTGAAATAAAATGGAAGAGACCTGGGAAATGTTATTGTACAGCTGCTAATACCACGTCTCTTTTCTGGATATTAAATGCATTCTTGAAATCTAATTTAACCACTGCGTTGTCCTCAGGCAGGTTGTCAATATACTCACTTGTTGCATGAACTGCTGCTTCACTTCCTTGAGATATATATATATATATATATATATATATATATATGCAAGAAAACCACTATGAAAAAATAGAAGAATTCCAAGCGCTTTCGTGAGTAGTCACGAAAGCGCTTGAATTCTTCTATTTTTCATAGTGGTTTTCTTGCATATTTTGATATCACCTGTTTACTGTGATCTTTTGCATATATATATATATATATATATATATATATATATATATATATATATATATATATATATATATATATATATATATATATATATATATATATATTTTGCTCTTTTCATTCATATATAACATTTATTTTAGTCTTAGAATGGAAGTAATTGTTTGGGAATTACCTTGTTATTATTTTGAAACGACAATTACTGTGATCTATTTTCATTACAGTGTGAACTTTGGCATGAAATTAATGCACATTTCGTAAACCAGAATCTAATTACAACTATGGATAGCTTTTCTTTTCCTCATGAGTGATAGTACCTGATCTTTTCAATTAACATTTGTGAATGAACGAAAAAAAAGACTGACGATGAATGTTTAAAAATATCGATTATTTTTTAAAGGAATTGATTTTTATAAAATATTAGGACTTGCCATAAAAAAATTTCTAGATTATTTGGAGCTTATGTTAGGTGTTAGTTAATTGACATGTGAAGAATTTTCATAGTTGGTAAACTTGATTATAATAATAATAATAATAATAATAATAATAATAATAATAATAATAATAATAATAATAATAATAATAATAATAATAATAATAATAATAATAATAATAATAATAATAATAATAATAATAATAATAATAATAATATAATACTAATAATAATAATAATAATAATAATCTTCTTAATTTATACAAGTACACGATACAACTGATAGAGACCAACTGACATCAGCTTCATACTATATAGGACGCCGCTGGTAATACAAAGCATTTCGGCAAACTTAGGATAATCTTGTCCCCCAGGATGCGACCCACAACAGCCGACTAACCCCCAGGTACCTACTTAATGTTAGGTGAACAGGGGCAGCAGGTGTGAGTTAACATAGGCAGCGTTTCACAGTGCCTGGGATCGATCTCGAACCCTGAGTGTGTGAGCTGAAGACACTATTACTTGAGGGAAAGAAGAGGAGGCAACGGAAGGGAAAAAAATGGAGAGGTGAAATAGGAGTGAAGAAAGATCATGGGGTAAGAGAGAAGAGAGGGATAGGTAAGAAGAGAGGAGGGGCAGAGGTGACAGAGGACTTAAGAAGAGAAGAGAGGAGAGAGTGAGAGAGAGAGAGAGAGAGAGAGAGAGAGAGAGAGAGAGAGAGAGAGAGAGAGAGAGAGAGAGAGAGAGAGAGAGAGAGAGAGAAATATACAGGCAGACAGAGACAGATAGACAGCTTGCCAGAAACAGAGAGAGAGAGGGGAAGGAATATTAGTAACAAAAATAATCAAACCACTAATACAATAAATACCTTTTAATTATAAGGTTCACATTAAATAAACCACGTTAACATGAGCATGTTGTATCCTCACTGGTAAATATGAATAGTTGTAATAGGCAAATTTCAGCCACATTAGATCTTGCAATAACCCGACAAACTGGTCAGAAGCAAGAGTCATCGTTCCTTGTTCCTCATATCTTGAAAGGAATAGTAGGCATGATAAGCATTCATTATTAAGCATAATATTAAGCATAATACGAATTTATTATACATTGACAGTGGATGGTTGTTCAAATTAGATTCGTTTTTAGTTGAGGTAATTGTACATAGTCAAAAATCGGGTTCTAATATGAATGCATTGAACTGTCTAAAATGTAGTTTTACACATACGAATTAGGATCATTTTTTTTCCTGCATTTTCTGCAGGTTGAACCAGAGTTTGCCTCAGAATCCTGTGGGATGAGTACTATGGCTGTCCTCCTTGAAATTACAGATGCCTTCCCTTTGAAATGAGCCCCATTTTAATGGTAAAGTAAGAAAGTAGGTACAGGTACACATAAATACAGTTACATAGATTATCATTCAATAAGTAAATAATGCATCTTCTTCTCGACTTCAAAATATTAATGATAATGTAATCTATAAGATAGATGATAACCCCATAACTCCAGTCTGCGTTGGTGTAAATATTAAATTTTACTGAAATTGTTAAAAAACAAATAGAATTGTTGGAATCAGATTAATTAATGGAGAATGTTTCTTCTGATCGGCTTCAAACTTTGAGCATTAGGCGTCTATTTTAAAAGAAAGTTTGGGATTTACTCTGAGCTGGGAAAATTTCAATTTGCTAGCTTTACTAAATAAATCGTTTTCCATGAAATATTCAGAGAATGCCTCTTCTGATCAGCTTAAAACCCTAAACACTACTGTATCATAATTGGAAGCAATTTTATATTAATTTTAGGCTGTGTGGGTGCCACTCTGTCCTTTTTTAAGCAATTTCATGATATTGGATTTTCTTAAAAAATGAAAACCAAATGTTTTTCAACTTTGATATATTGTACCAATGTATTCATGTTTGTGTTTTCTTGAGTTTTCCCTGAGGTACGTCTATTGTCTTCTCTGAGGATGAGGGTCCCCAGTAAAGTTCCATATATATATATATATATATATATATATATATATATATATATATATATATATATATATATATATATATATATATATATATATATATATATATATATATATATATATATATATATGCACAAAGAATTTAAATAAGGAAAAAAATAAAACAATAAAAATCACTTTACTTAATTACTATTTAGGTTTATTGAGAATAGTGAGTCTAAGAGATAATTATCCTCGTTAAATTTAAAAAGTTTTATAAATGCGAATTATTTTTTTTTTCACATTTACATTTATTTAAAATTCTCTTTTATTATGAAATTTAATTTTATTTTTATTTTTTCTCGTAAAATTCAGTTTGATAAAATTATTTAAAAAATATTGGCAAATTGTCTAGACATTCCTATTTTCTGTACATTCGCAGATTTTTGTTTTCGTTTCTTCCTCAAAAATTGTTGTCTGTAGTTGGAGAACGCCTTGAAATTTTCAGTGTTAATTTATCGTAACAAGAAGGAGACGTGTTATTTTAGCCACCTTTGTAGTCTCTAATTTACTGATTTTATTAATATATTTTTTGGAATATTATGTTTATTCTTCTAAATACAAGTTTAAAATATTATAAACTACACAGCATCATTTTTTATGCAATTCTCTTTAACCATTCAAGACATATTATTTTTTATCTAAAATTTACAACGAATATTGTATATTAAGAAGAATTTAAAAAATATATTCCTTTACTACTATCGATGTCCGTAATATATATATGACAGAACAAACCCTCGGGAAATACTGTATACTTAAACGCTCATATATTTTTTTGTTAATTAAATTAAGGTTAATTCTACGAGAGTTAATTGTTTAAACATTCACCCACATACTTATGCAGATGCATACATACGTACACGAATAATTAAGCAGACACATTCATACACATATGAATAAATACTCTTGAATAGGCATTTGCATATAAGTACACTACGCTTCAATTACGAGTCACAGTAAATTTATCCTACCTCAAAGCGTCCACCAGGGCCATGGTTCGATCCTGACGTCACTGAAGGACAGGAGAGTTAGGGGAAATATGATAAAGACATATAAAATACTGAGAGGAATCGACAAGGTGGACAGATACAGGATGTTCCAGATATGGAACACAGAAACAAGGGGTCACAATTCGAAGTTGAAGACTCAGATGAATCACAGGGATGTTAGGAAGTATTTCTTCAGTCACAGAGATGTCAGGAAGTGGAATAGTCTGGAAAGTGACGTAGTGGTGGCAGGATCCATACATAGCTTTAAGAAGCAGGAAGAGTGTCCTAGTGGCGACCAGTGAAGAGGCGGGGCCAGGAGCTGTGAACCGACCCCTGTAACCACAACTAGGTGAGTACACACACACACACACACACACACACACACACACAACAACATTCATACGCAAGGAAGCTGAGGAGAGGTTTATACCCAAGGGTAACAGGAGAAGCGAAAAAGCCAGGATGAGCCCATGGTTCACCCAAAGGTGCAGGGAGGCCAAAACCAAGTGTGCCAGGGAATGGAAGAGGTACAGAAGGCAAATGACCCAGGAGAATAAGGAGAGCAGTCGTAGAGCCAGAAATGAATATGCACAGGTAAGAAGGGAGACCCAAAGGCAGTTCGAGAATGACATAGCAGCGAAAGCCAAATCTGACCCAAAGCTGCTGTACAGCCACATCAGGAGGAGAACAACAGTCAAAGACCAGGTGATCAGGCTGAGGAAGGAAGGAGGGGAGGTCACAAGAAATGACCGCGAAATGTGTGAGGAGCTCAACATGAGATTCAAAGAGGTGTTCACAGAGGAGATAGAAGGGCCTCCATAAAGGCGGAGAGGTAGGGTACACCATCAAGTGCTGGACACAATACACACAACTGAGGAGGAAGTGAAGAGGCTGCTAAGCGAGCTAGATACCTCAAACGCGATGGGGCCGGATAACATCTCTCCATGGGTCCTGAGAGAGGGAGCAGAGGAGCTATGTGTACCCCTGACAACAATCTTCAACACATCTATCGAAACAGGGCAACTACCTGACGTATGGAAGACAGCAAATGTAGTTCCAATTTTTAAAAAAGGAGACAGGAACGTAGTACTAAACTATAGACGAGTGTCACTAACATGTATAGTATGCAAGGTCATGGAGAAGATAATCAGGAGAATAATGGTGGGGAACCTAGAAAGGAATGGGCTTATCAACGACGGCCAACACGGTTTCAGGGACGGGAAATCTTTTGTCACAAACCTACTGGAGTTCTACGACAGGGTGACAGCAGTAAGACAAGAGAGAGAGGGATGGGTAGATTGCATATTCTTGGACTGTAAGAAGGCGTTTCACACAGTTCCACACAAGAGATTAGTGCAGAAGCTGGAGGACCAGGCAGGGGTAACAGGGAAGGCACTACAATGGATCAAGGAATACCTGTCAGGAAGACAGCAGCGAGTCATGGTACATGGCGAGGTGTCAGAGTAGGCGACGGTTACGAGTGGGGTTCCACAGGGGTCAGTCCTAGAACCGGTGCTGTTTCTGGTATTTGTGAACGACATGACGGAAGGAATAGACTCCGAAGTGTCCCTGTTTGCAGATGATGTGAAGTTGATGAGAAGAATTCAATCGGACGAGAACCAGGCAGAACTACAAAGGGATCTGGACAGGCTGCAAGCCTGATCCAGCAATTGGCTCCTGGAGTTCAACCCCAACAAGTGCAAAGTCATGAAGATTGGGGAAGGGCAAAGAAGACCGCAGACGGAGTACAGTCTAGGGGACCAGAGACTACAAACCTCAATCAAGGAAAAAGATCTTGTGGTGAGTATAACACCAGGCACATCTCCTGAGGCGCACATCAACCAAATAACTGCTGCAGCATATGGGCGCCTAGCAAACCTAAGAACAGCATTCCAACATCTTAATAAAGAATCGTTCAGGACCCTGTACACTGTGTACGTTAGGCCCATACTGGAGTATGCAGCACCAGTTTGGAACCCACACCTAGCCAAGCACGTAAAGAAGCTAGAGAAAGTGCAAAGGTTTGCAACAAGACTAGTCCCAGAGCTAAGTGGTATGTCCTACGAGGAAAGGTTAAGGAAAATCGACCTGACGACACTGGAGGACAGGAGAGATAGGGGGGACATGATAACGACATATAAGATACTGAGAGGAATTGACAAGGTGGACAAAGACAGAATGTTCCAGAGATGGGACACAGCAACACGGGGACACAGTTGGAAGTTGAAGACTCAGATGAATCACAGAGATGTTAGGAAGTATTTCTTCAGTCACAGAGTGGTCGGGAAGTGGAACAGTTTGGGAAGTGATGTAGTGGAGGCAGGCTCCATACATAGCTTTAAGAAGAGGTATGCTAAAGCTCATGGCGCAGGGAGAGTGACCCAGTAGCGGCCAGTGAAGAGGCGGGGCCAGGAGTTATGACTCGACCCCTGCAACCACAACTAGGTGAGTACAACTACGTGAGTACACACACAAGACTCAAATGAATCACAGGGATGTTAGGAAGTATTTCTTCAGTCACAGAGTGGTCGGGAAGTGGAATAGTTTGGGAAGCGATGCAATGGAGGCAGGTTCCATTCATAGCTTTAAGAAGAGGTATGATAAAGCATATGGCGCATGGAGAGTGACCCAGTAGCGGCCAGTGAAGAGGCGGGGCCAGGAGCTATGACTCGATCCCTGCAACCACAACTAGGTGAGTACACATATGACATAACATACCGGAAGGAATAGACTCAGAAGTGTCCCTGTTTGCAGATGATGTGAAGTTAATAAGGAGAATTCAGACGGAGGAGGACCAGGCAGGACTACAAAGGGATCTGGACAGGCTGCAAGCCTGGTCCAGCAACTGGTGGAGCACATAGATTGGATTTGGCTCATACATGAAAATCAGCATGGCTTCAGGGATGGGAAATCCTGTGTCACAAATCTTCTTAAGTTCTACGGTAAGGTAACAGAAGTAAGATATAGATTGCATCTTTTTAGACTGTAAGAAGGCTTTCGACACTGAAACACACACACAAAACTGGTTCAAAAACTAGAGGAGCAGGCAGTTATATTAGGAAAAGCACTGCAATAGTTCAGAGAATACCTGATAGGAAGGAAACAGCGAGTGTTTGTACGTGATGAGTTGGCAGAGTGGGCGCATATGTCAAGTGGGGTTCCACAAGGGTCGGTCCTGGGTCCAGTGTTATTTCTTGTATATGTGAATGATATGAGTGAAGGAATAGATTCAGAGGTGTGCCTGTTAGCTGATGATTTGAAAATAATGAGGAGAATAGAAGCGGACGAGGATCAGATAGGATTACAAAGGGATCTGGACAGGCTGCAAGCTTGGTGCGACAAATGGCTCCTGGAATTTAACCCGACCAAGTGCAAAGTCATGAAGCTTATAGAAGGACAAAGAAAAAAAGACAGCAGACAGAGTAAAGGGTAGGGTATCAAAGACTGCGAACCTCACATAGGGAAAGGGATCAACCAAATAACCGCTGCAGCTTATGGGCGCCTGGTAAACCTGAGTAAGGAATCATTCACGACACTACACCGTGTACGTCAGGCCCATATTGGAGTATGCACCACCAGCTTGGAACGCACACCTGGTCAAGCATATCAAGAAATTGGAGAAAGTGCAAAAGTTTGCAGCAAGACTAGTCCCAGAGCTAAATTGTATGTCTTATGAGGAGAGGTTAAGGGAACTCAAACTGATGACACTAGACTGACTAGAGGATAGGGAAGATATGATAATTACGTATAAAATACTGAAAGGAATTGACAAGGTGGACAGAGTTAGAACGTTTCAGAAATGGGACATAGAAACAAGGGGATACAACTAGAAGTTGAAAATTCAAGTGAGTGATAGGGATGTTAGGAACTATTTCTTTAGCCTTAGAATTGTCATGAAGTGGAACAATCTGGAGAATGAAATAGACAAGGCAGGATCCATACATAGCTTTAAGAAGAGGTATGATAATGCTCGTGGAACGGAGAGATAGGGATCTAGTAGCGACTAGCGATGATGCGGGGCCAGGAGCTGTGAATCGGCCCCTGTAATCACACATAGGTGAGTACACCCACACATACACACACGTTTACCTGGAGTTTACCTGGAGAGGGTTTCGTGGGTCAACGCCCCCGAGGCTCGGTCTGAGACCAGGCCTCATGGTGGATCAGGGTCTGATTAACCAGGCTGTTACTGCTGGCCGCACGCAGACTAACGTACGAACCACAAACTGGTTGGTCAGGTACTGACTTCAGGTGCCTGTCCAGTGCCTTCTTGAAGGCAGCCAGGGGTCTATTGGTAATCCCCCTTATGTATGCTTGGAGGCAGTTGAACAGTCTTGGGCCCCGAATACTTATTGTGTTGTCTCTCAGTGTACTCGTGGCGCCCCTGCTTTTCATTGGGGGAATGTTGCATCTTCTGCCGAATCTTTTGCTTTCATAGGGAGTGTTTTTCGTGTGCAAGTTTGGTACTAATCCCTCTAGGATTTTCAAAGTGTATATTATCATGTATCTCTCTCGTCTGCGTTCCAGGGAATACAGATCAAGGACCTTCAACCGTTCCCAGTAATTTAGGTGCCTTATCGTACTTATGTGTGCCGTGAAAGTTCTTTGTACACTCTCCAAGTCAGCAATGTACAGCAGTATTCCTGCCTAGAGAGAACAAGCGATTTGAAGAGAATCATCACGGGTTTGGTGTCCCTAGTTTTGAAGGTTCTCATTATACATCCTATCATTTTCCTAGCAGGTGTGGTAGATACATTGTTGTGGTCTTTGAAGGCGAGATTCTCTGACATTATCACTCCCTAGTCCTTCACATTACTTTTTCGCTCTACTGTATGGTTAGAATTTGTAGTATACCCTGATTTATTTTTAATTTCCTCAAGTTTTCCATATCTGAGTAGTTGAAATTTCTCATTGAACTTCATGTTGTTTTGAGTGTCCCATTTGAAGAATTGGTTTATGTCCACTTGGAGCCTTGCGGTGTCTTCGATGGAGGTCACTGCCATGGCAATCCAGGTGTCATCCGCAAAGGAAGACACGGAGCTATGGCTTACATCTCTGTCTATGTCAAATAAGAGGATGAGGAATAGAATTGGAGCGAGTACTGTGCCTTGTGGAACTGAGCTTTTCACCGTAGCTGCCTCGGACTTTACTTTGTTTACTATTACTCTTTGTGTTCTATTTGTCAAGAAGTTATAGATCCATTTACCAACTTTTCCTGTTATTCCTTTATCACGCATTTTGTGCGCTATTATACCATGATCACACTTGTCGAAAGCTTTTGCAAATTCTGTGTATACTACATCAATATTTTGTTTATCCTCTACAGCATCCAGGACCTTGTCATAGTGGTCCAGTAGCTGGGACAAGCAGGAGCGACACGCTCTAAACCCGTGTTGCCCTGGGTTGTGCAATTGATGGGTATCTAGGTGGTTGGAGATCTTGCTTCTTAGAACCCTCTCAAAGATTTTTTATGATATGGGATGTTAGTGCTATCGGTCTGTAGTTCTTTGCAATTGCTTTACTGTCTATTGCATAGTGGGGTTATGTCTGTTGTTTTTAGTGAGTGTGGGATGACCCCTGTGTCCATGCTCCCTCTCCATAGAATGCTAAAGGCACGCGACAGGGGCTTCTTGCAAATTCTTGATGAACACGGAGTTCCAAGAGTCTGGGCCAAAAACAGAGTGCATGGGCATGTCATTTATTGCCTTTGGAGGACACTGTCATGCAAATTCGGGTGTCATCTGCAAAAGAAGACACGGCGCTGTGGCTAATATCCCTGTCTATGTCAGATATGAGGATGAGGAACAAGATGGGAGCGAGTACTGTGCCTTAAGGAACAGAGCTTTTCACCGTAGCCGCCTCAGACTTTACTTTGTTTACTACTACTCTTTGTGTTCTATTTGTTAGGAAATAATAGATCCATCTACCAACTTTTCCGGTTATTCCTTTATCACGTATTTTGTGTGCTATCACACCATGGTCACACTTGTCAAAGGCTTTTGCAAAGTCTGTGTATATTACATCTGCATTTTGTTTGTCTTCTAGAGCATCCAGGACCTTGTCATAGTGGTTCAGTAGCTGGGACAGACAGGAGCGACCTGCTCTAAACCCATGCTGCCCTGGGTTGTGTAACTGATGGTTATCTAGATGGGTGGCGAACTTGCTTCTTACAACCCTTTCAAAGATTTTTATGAAATGGGACGTTAGCGTTTGGATCGAATTTTGATGCCTCCCATTCCTCAGGAGCTATATGACCCCTACCTGTCTAACTCTTTCCTCTGATTAAAATATAATAATTGTGAACGGCATCAAACTTCAATGGTGATGCATCATATGAAATGGATGGAAAGTTTCAAGGGATTATTCTGTTTAGGTACAATTATGCTGGATTCTCAGCAATAACTGGAAAATACATCTTCTGGTCAGCTTTAAACTTGTAGTGCTGATGTGTTTTCCTCAAAGGAAACAAATTCTTGACGTTAGATTGTGTAAGTTAGTGTGCCAGTTTTATTATTCAAATTAGTTTCTGTGAAAAATTTGAGAATTTCTCTTCCTATCAGTTTTGGGTTTTGTATTTCCTATTTTTTTTTTTGTTGTTGTTGTTGAAGAAACTGGGATATTAATGTTCACCTGATAACTTGCCAATGATTCTTCTGATTCACTTCAAATTATCAACCTTGATATTTAACTGCATTTGATGTGGTAAAATAACATTGGTAGAACACCAACAATTTGTACAGGAACACAAAAAACACTGTACTTATCTTTGTTGCTGGGTCAACTTTCTGCAGCTGCGGCCAGAAAGATCCCCCGACGTGACCCAGTGTATTCTACCGCCACCTAGCTGTTAGGGATAAGTAAGTATAAAGTAAGTATGTGAATAATTGCCCCTGAGGAGCGTATAGTAATGTACATTCAGTAACTGAATACTGAATAATACTAATACTCACTGGGTTGGGCTAAAAATCCCACACTTAACTGCCGACTATAGGCAGATTTGAACCCCCTGTGACACAAGAACTGCGCATGACAAGTAAGATCAAACCTACCTCGCTGTTTGTAACGTGAGGCACCTCGACACGTATCCGGTGTCTTGATTGAAGAAGTATCGTTGAGGAATGTCACACGTCCTGGTCTGGAACTTTGTTACACTCGCAATGTCGCTACTTTCTTCAATATTTGTCTGTTTGCAGTAATGTCACTACAAGTAGCTGCGCAAACTTCTCTGTAATATACCGCTAATGTGGATTGTCTTTTATGCACATAAAACGCATGGAACAGAGTTCTTTATCTATTATCCCGGCATTAATGTTCCCTCTGGTAGGGTGTAAAGTAATGTAATCCCCGCCGCTCCGCTGGCCACAGCTTGTCCTGGGCGTCATCTCGACATACAAAAGAAGTGTCGATCAAGCATGTTTCTCTTGCTGCCAAACTTCTACAGGAAGCAATGCAGAATGTTTGATTTATTGCTGTCTGGGCTTAGACGACTGTGTAAGCTGTCTTTAATATGGTATTAAAATGGGTGTAGGATGTTCTTAATTTTCCTACTGCTGTAAGAGATCGATTATCTCTCATTAACCCATCCAAATTACAACAGTGGTCAGCCGTGACGTATCTTACAAGGAAGTGACGTGTCTAGTCTGGTACATCTGTGTCCAATTACTTGACGCAGTAGCAAACAAGACGTCACTGCCTCTTTCTGAGAGGGCTGGGCCCCTCAATTGAAAAGGGGTGAAGGGGGCCAATACCTCCCTCCTGGAGAAATTTCTCCACATTTGATACTTATGCTCCCCTGTGCATTTTTTTCGCTTACATTGACATTGAAAAGGCGAGGGTTGTACAATACGGGGAAACCTTTTATGAATCACGCAGAGACCGATACGCACGTAATTACTCAAACGTCTGCGAAACATTGCACTGCAAGAATTAAACACTTTTGAAACATTTAGGGGTCTTTATTGTGGAAACGTTTCACAAGCAAGTGGTTTTCTCAGTCCGGTAGAGATGAATGGAGGAAGATCAAAAGGAGATGAAGAAAATCAGTCCCTCAGCCTTGAGTCAATGTGTTCAATCCATCAATCTTGAGAAAAGTACAGCATATGGGCAGAAAAGTGCCTTATGTACTACTGGCTGGCGAGTTGAAGCAGCAAAAGTGTCTAATTCTTCAGCTTGTAAGTTTTATAAACAATTTATATAAATAAAGCAGTGACAGACACCACACAAGTTGGTACACGACTAACAACAAACACCAATTTCAAGATCCTCCCCTTCTAAGAGATGGCATATATTCCGTCCCCAGAATTGGGCCACAATGTACATATATAAATTTATGATATATATTTCCATTTTCTATAATTTTATATTGCTGATATTCTCGATAATAGCTAAATCGTTAATATCTTGCTTTATATTATTATTTTGACTTAGCTCTTTTATTAGGTAGGATGTAACATAACATATTGTGCTCAAGTGTGTTGTAGCTGCTCTGGAGTTGGCAAACTACCGCTTACGACACTTCGCTTGTTATACTGCCGGCTTCTAGTGGCTGGGCAGTCAGTCGGTGGCGTCCCACCTGAGCTGGAGACTGCTTCTCCTTCCTCCTCCTCTCTGCGCTGCTGACCATCGTTGAGACAACACCTCGCTCTCTTCTCTGCTTGTTTTCTCGTCATTTAGACTCTGTTTGGTAGAGTATGTATTCGGTGGTGAGACAAAACATACTTCTCTGGACTCTGTGTAACTCTGTTCACAGAGAATAGCCTAGACCTAGCAATTTTCGACGTTTTACTGGGTTGTGTGTCACATTGACACTGAGATAACTCAGGTCTCTAGCTATAGCTTTTGACCTAATTCGTTGAGGCATCTGTGCACCGTCGCAGTCGGGATTTTGGTTATGCTGAACCTAGATTAAGTATTAAGGGAGTTTTGTGACTATTGTGGAGGATCTGCTGATGGTCCCCAGTTAGGGTCGATTTTTTATCCCCTTGTTCCTGACGCTGTGTTGCTGTTGCTTGTTATATTGCTGTTCTGCGAACTGGTCAATTTACTGTTCAATCAAGCTGTTCTGATTGTCAGTTTATTAGAGAAGCTAGCTTATGAGAAGACGTTCAGTCGGTCACTGGTTGAGTCGAGTCTTAACGAGTTACCTGGAGCACACTCATACAGATATATACTTACAGATATATACTTATACAGATATATACTTACAGATATATACTTATACAGATATATACTTATTTGTATATATCTGCACATCATTGTAAATTGCTAACATTGTATCAGATGATATATAAGAACCAGATATGTGCCTTCAGCACAATCATATTGTTTATGAGAGAAGTATAGGAGCTAACCTCCTAATTCATAGCCTAATAATTATATTTAAATTGATTTACCATACCCTAGACACTTTGTTAATAAATTTATTAAATATATTTCTTTGGTTAGTACCCTTTCAGTTGAGATCCTACTATTGAATGTCGGATAACTGGACCAGCATACTGACTTTGTTGCAAAAGCCCAGTAACAGGCTGGATGCTAGAAGGGCTTTCCTTTCTAGTGTTCACTGGAGATGTCTATTTCTAATAGATATCGCGTCATTTTGTAACAGCATACAAATGAGACTCGTACTTAATTACAGTTTATTAATTCGCAAACGGGCGAAATTATTTACAAACAATAGCTCTTATTTACATGTAGGATTCGAACCTGCACTCTCAACATCAAAGTACGCAGTACTTTATCCACACAGCCAGAACCCAGATATATGGGCGCCTAGCCGAAGCTAGGCGGTCACTTCCATTCCCAGTAGCACGAGGCTTGTGGTATGTTATTTCATTCAGGTTCGAATCCTGTTGTGGACTGAGAGATAATGTTTGTCAACTGGTTTCTTCACATTTAGCTAAACCCTAAAAATACGTCACATTAGATAACACTTCACCAACCTCAAGTGGAACGTAAACACAACAGTTACTTCGTCTTCTTCAGAAGTAAGAGAAACAACAGCAACAGCTGCATCAACAAAAGCAACAGCGTCAACAATAATAATAATAATAATAATACTAATATAAATAAAAACAAATAATGTATACAAATAATAATAATAATATAATTATTTTTATGGCAGCAGTTGTTTCTATCTTCGGTAGGATGACACAAAGATCATTGACTAAATATCATTCTTGACTTCATAAGTCAAACGAGGCTATCAACTGCACCTTTGTACCCATTATTGAGAATGCAGGAATCTCTAGAACTGATGTTTAGCTAACCAGTTTTCCTAAATCTCTTCATAAATGTTATATTTCATACATTCAAACAACACGTCGATTATCTAAAATATCACTTGTTTTCATTCAATCCTTTGGAATGCGCCCCAAAATAGCAGCTAAATGCTTATGCCTCTACCACTGAAAAACCCTTTTAATTAACCCTCCCTTCAACCCTATATGAGACGTCCTTACCACTACTACCATCCTCCCAGGATTTATCAACTATCTTGGTCAACCTATTATGTTTCCTCGTTTTCAAGTGACCAGAATATTGAAGCAAATCCTCCTCCACTCTCTAAATTATGCCTTGCAAACCACCACACCGTCTTCTAATTTCTACGTCCTTGATTCTTAGCATAACATTAACACCTCACTCAGATCTCAAAAGTGGCGTCTCCACGGTGCAGCCTTCTCCTCCTGCTGTATGAGACATGGTCATTCGACCATGTCTGACATGTGCAATTAAGAACATAAGAAAGAAGGAACACTGCAGCAGGCCTACTGGCCCATGCGAGGCAAGTCCAATTCATCCACCGGCTTAAGGTATTCAAGTCAGGCCCCATTCACTAAGGAAGGAGCACGGCAGCTGACCTAGTAGCAACTGCACTTCGCTCACCAGTAGCTTTGTCAAGTCATTTTAATTAAATACTTTAATGCAAGGAAACAGGGAATCCAGAAAGCGAGGTATTATTGAAGGTAGTAATAATAATGACAGTAGTGGTAGTAGCAGTATACGGTCATTGCAAGTCAAGGCGGAACTGGAGAAATATATTGGAGGATATTTAAGGATCACCTTTTGTCATAAATAGTTGGTTAATGGGGTTTAAAGCCTATTGATTGCACATGAACCATTAAGGCTGCACGTTATCTTTTCACCACTAGACAAAATTACGTTAATTCCGAAAATAACAATTAAAGCAAAATCTGACCATATTTACGCTAAGAGAAATGTACCTCTCGGTGCATATATCTTTATGCTTCTGCTAGATTGCCTAGCCAGTATTAAGCACATAAGTTGCGAGTAATTCAGATATTAACTGCCTAAGTTAAATGAATATTCATTTTTTTACTCTTAATTGTTGCACTTAGTAACATGTAAGCGACGGTTAATCCGACAGATTTACCTCCATTGTATTGTAATGGACAATGATTAAATATTTTATATTAAGGGATTAACGTATAACATTTTTGGACTGAGGAAGGGCTGTTGATCGACGGTATTGGAGCTAACCTTCCCTTTTTTGGAATAAACCAGATTTCTTGTCATTCTTAACGCGTTCTTAGATCAACTTATACATCAACTAGAGATGTTCCAGTCGTTGTGTGATCCAATAAAAACATCCGTTATGTTTTATAACCCCAGCCGCCTGTATCTTAGTGATATGAGAAAGACGTCCCTAATACCTCATAACCCCAGCCGCCTGTATCTTAGTGATATGAGAAAGACGTCCCTAATACCTCATAACCCCAGCCGCCTGTATCTTAGTGATATGAGAAAGACGTCCCTAATACCTCATAACCCCAGCCGCCTGTATCTTAGTGATATGAGAAAGACGTCCCTAATACCTCATAACCCCAGCCGACTGTATCTTAGTGATATGAGAAAGACGTCCCTAATACCTCATAACCCCAGCCGCCTGTATCTTAGTGATATGAGAAAGACGTCCCTAATACCTCATAACCCCAGCCGACTGTGTCTTAGTGATATGAGAAAGACGTCCCTAATACCTCATAACCCCAGCCGACTGTATCTTAATGATATGAGAAAGCCGTCCCTAATACCTCATAACCCCAGCCGCCTGTATCTTAGTGATATGAGAAAGACGTCCCTAATACCTCATAACCCCAGCCGCCTGTATCTTAGTGATATGAGAAAGACGTCCCTAATACCTCATAACCCCAGCTGCCTGTATCTTAGTGATATGAGAAAGACGTCCTAATACCTCATAACCCCAGCCGACTGTATCTTAGTGATATGAGAAAGACGTCCCTAATACCTCATAACCCCAGCCGCCTGTATCTTAGTGATATGAGAAAGACGTCCTAATACCTCATAACCCTAGCCACCTGTATCTCAGTGATATGAGATAGACGTCCCTAATACCTCATAACCCCAGCCACCTGTATCTCAGTGATATGAGAAAGACGTCCTTAATACCTCATAACCCCAGCCGCCTGTATCTCAGTGATATGAGAAAGACGTCCCTAATACCTCATAACCCCAGCCGCCTGTATCTTAGTGATATGAGAAAGACGTCCCTAATACCTCATAACCCCAGCCGCCTGTATCTTAGTGATATGAGAAAGACGTCCCTAATACCTCATAACCCCAGCCGCCTGTATCTTAGTGATATGAGAAAGACGTCCCTAATACCTCATAACCCCAGCCGACTGTATCTTAGTGATATGAGAAAGACGTCCCTAATACCTCATAACCCCAGCCGCTTGTATCTTAGTGATATGAGAAAGACGTCCCTAATACCTCATAACCCCAGCCGACTGTATCTTAGTGATATGAGAAAGACGTCCCTAATACCTCATAACCCCAGCCGCCTGTATCTTAGTGATATGAGAAAGACGTCCTTAATACCTCATAACCCTAGCCACCTGTATCTCAGTGATATGAGAAAGACGTCCCTAATACCTCATAACCCCAGCCACCTGTATCTCAGTGATATGAGAAAGACGTCCTTAATACCTCATAACCCCAGCCGCCTGTATCTCAGTGATATGAGAAAGACGTCCCTAATACCTCATAACCCCAGCCGCCTGTATCTTAGTGATATGAGAAAGACGTCCTTAATACCTCATAACCCCAGCCGCCTGTATCTCAGTGATATGAGAAAGACGTCCCTAATACCTCATAACCCCAGCCACCTGTATCTTAGTGATATGAGAAAGACGTCCTTAATACCTCATAACCCCAGCCGCCTGTATCTCAGTGATATGAGAAAGACGTCCTTAATACCTCATAACCCCAGCTGCCTGTATCTCAGTGATATGAGAAAGACGTCCTTAATACCTCATAACCCCAGCCGCCTGTATCTCAGTGATATGAGAAAGACGTCCTTAATACCTCATAACCCCAGCCGCCTGTATCTCAGTGATATGAGAAAGACGTCTTTAATACCTCATAACCCCAGCCGCCTGTATCTCAGTGATATGAGAAAGACGTCCCCAATACCACATAACCCCAGCCACCTGTATCTCTGTGATATGAGAAAGACGTCCCTAATACCTCATAACCCCAGCCACCTGTACCTCAGCGACCTCTGACTTCATTGCATGTAAGGGGAATATTTATTGAACTTGAAAGCCGTCACGAGACAGAAGAGTTGTAAATCAACTTTCTTAAGGCCTCATAGATATATAGTTCAGCACTCCTAATAGAGCCAGAAGCTAAATAAATTTGTCAGAAGGTTCAAAGCCTTAAAATCAATACCTTTAAGAGGCCCTGGAGCTGGAATTCATCTTAGCTTAATACTAGAAACTTTTATGTATGAACACACTCTGAAAGTCAATGACACTCTGACGGTGTAATGTATCACTGTGAGTGTCTTCGCTTCATTGGCTGTCCCTCCCAAAAACATCATAACTCTAATAAAATTCTTGGTAGTAAAAGTGATAAAACAAAACAAAAATATGATTACATTAATTGGAAAAAATGCAGAAGTATTGTAGTGATTTTTATTGGAAAACGAAATTATTTTTTTTCAGAATTGAAAATGCTATGAAAAATGTTTTATTTTTCAGACTTCTTTTTATGTAGCAATAAACGATTGTTTATACTATACACTTTAATAAGTATTTTTCACCAAGCTTGTGTTTATTAAAGTAAATTGTTTGATATTTTCATATTTTTTATGCTATTATTTTACAGTCTAAATATGACATCTAGTTTTTTGGGATTTTTAATGTTCCAGATATTTATTTCCACATTATATATATTTAAAGGAGACATGGCAGGTTCAAAACGAAGAAAGTTTGATGATGAAAATGGTTGCTTCAAGGAAGACTGAATACAGCAGTTACGCTTTCATTCTTGCCCCAAGCAGTTCTAAGACCCTGCGCCTAGTGAAACAATTGCCTTAGTGAAGAGCAGCAATATGAAACGCCATTATGAAACTAAACATAGTGGATTTGAAAAGATGTATCAGCCAGGAACTGAAGAGAGAAAGAAAAAATAAATCAGCTTAAATCACAGTATGAGAGATCAACCGTAGTTGTTGTCAGTACCACGACAGCCCAGGAGACAGCAGTGGAAGGTTCACTTAGAATAACTTGGATCTTGGGAAAACACAAGAAACCTTCACTGACGCAGAAATTGTTAAAAATGTATGCTGGAAACTGCCGATACATTGTTTGAAGATAAACTGAAAAAAAGATAAAAGACAATATAAAGCAGATTCCATTATCTGATTCCATATCAACGACGAGAATAGAACTATTGGCAGAAGATCTTATGTCGCAACTTGATCTAGGACTGAAAAAAACACCTTGTATTTCCCTGGCTTTAGATGAATCAACAGACAATACCGATAATGCTCAACTCATGGTATTTGTGAGATATTATGATGCAGAGAAAAAGAATTTTGCCAGGACTTGTTGGGTGTGACCGACCTTAAAAGGAAGAATACGAGGAGAGGATATATATGGATCCTTGAAAACCATGTTAGAATCGATAAATATTGATGTCAAATCCATCATTTCACTTACCACAGATGGAGCTCCAGCCATGGTTGGTCCAGAGAGAGGGACTGGTCGCGAGATTAAAGGAAGATAATCCCGACATAATAACTTATCACAGCATTATCCACCAATCAGTAGTGTGTGCCAGTCTGGGAGATGAGTATGGTGACCTCATGGACACTATTATGAAGCTAGTAAACTTCCTTCCATCAACGTCATCACTACAACACCGTCTACTCCGAAGCTTTCTAACTGAGGTTGATGCTTGCTATGAGGATTTACTTGTGCACAACAATGTAAGATGGTGCAGTAAGGGAAGGGTTTTCGAGCTATTCTGGGCAATCAGGAAAGAGTTACAGACTTTCCTCAAGGATCAAAACAGTGTGAATGCAAAGACATTTTCTGATTTTTTTGCAAGATGACAAGAAAATAGAGAGTGTTGGATTTTTGGCAGGCATAATGTCACATCTGAACGATCTTATCGTTAAACTGCGAGGGGAAAAACACACGATCTTCAACATGATATCAATAATTCGCTAACGATGTTCATAGCCAACTTTTACATTTCCCCAGACTTTTGGAGCAACGTAATGCTGGAACAGATACTTAATATGTATATTTTATTGAGAAGCTGATCAAAAATTTCAAGATCCGCATTGATGACTTTATTCTTGGAAAACAGTTGCTGGTGTTGGTTCAAAACCCCTTTCTAGTGGCGGGTATCACAGAATTCTCAGTCGAAGCAAAATAAGCCTTCAAAAATTCAACTGGAACTCATTGTCTTCCAAGAGAATGTGAGGCTGAGACAAATACTCTGTGAGGCTGAGACAAGTACTCTGTGAGGCTGAGACAAGTACTCTGTGAGGCTGAGACAAATACTCTGTGAGGCTGAGACAAGTACTCTGTGAGGCTGAGACAAGTACTCTGTGATTGTGCACCAGAAACATTTTGGTCAAAGGAAGTATCACCTGCGAATTTTCCCAGGCTTCACAGATTAGCAGTGCAGATTCTCACAATGTTTGGGTCCACCTACTGCTGCCAGTCTGCGTTCTCAATTATGAACTTGGTGAAGAACAAGTTCTCCTCCTGTATGACCAGTGAACACCTCCACCACTGTCTTCCACTAGATATTACTCCATTACGACCAAGATTTCGGGAATTAACACGAAGTAAGAAGTGTCATTTCTCTCAGTAAACTAACATAACAGACAACATTACACAGACACACATACACCATACAGTCATACACACATACACTACACTATGCAGTCATACACACATACACCATACAGTCATACACACATACACCATACAGTCATACACACATACACCATACAGTCATACACACATACACACATACACTATACAGTCATACACACATACACCATACAGTCATACACACATACACCATACAGTCATACACACATACACCATACAGTCATACACACATACACCATACAGTCATACACCATACAGTCATACACACATACACCATACAGTCATACACACATACACTATACAGTCATACATACATACACCATACAGTCATACACACATACACCATACAGTCATACACACATACACCATACAGTCATACACACATACACCATACAGTCATACAACACCATTACACCATACAGTCATACACCATATACAGTCATACACACATACACCATACAGTCATACACACATACACCATACAATCATACACACATACACCATACAATCATACACACATACACTACACTATACAGTCATACACACATACACCATACAGTCATACACACATACACCATACAGTCATACACACATACACCATACAGTCATACACACACATACACACATACACTATACAGTCATACACACATACACCATACAGTCATACACATACCATACAGTCATACACACATACACCATACAGTCATACACACATACACCATACAGTCATACACCATACAGTCATACACACATACACCATACAGTCATACACACATACACCATACAATCATACACACATACACCATACAATCATACACACATACACCATACAATCATACACACATACACCATACAGTCATCAAACATACACCATACAGTCATACACACATACACCATACAGTCATCCCATACAGTCATACACACATACACCATACAATCATACACACATACACCATACAATCATACACACATACACCATACAATCATACACACATACACCATACAGTCATACAAACATACACCATACAGTCATACACACATTACATCAGTCTTGTTCAGCTTTACATGTTAAAATTCAGATTTTTTTAAAATAAAACATCAAATCCTGTTGTAGTGTAATTTTTATTATATACCATTCTGCTAATCAGTATATATACTATTTTTTTCAGTTTGAAAACTCCATTTAAATCAATTTGAGTAAAAAAAAATCCAAAATTTGTTCGATATAATGTAAAAATTATTTTTTCCCACTATTTATCTTCATATTTTGTAAAAACAATTTAAGGCGAGAACTGAAAATGAAGTTCAAAGAAAATGATGAGTACACTGACCTAGACTCGGATTTGTTGCTTTTCATGATTGCGTCTGAAAAACGTATCCGTGAACGTCCAAGTGAACCTTTGCTCATAGTAGTTGAGAAGCCCTGGTGTACAGCGAGATTCCAGCCACGAGAGAACAAGCAATTTGAAGAGAATCATCATGGTCTTGGCATTCCTAGCTTTCAAGGTTCTCATTGTCTATTCTATCTTTTTAATATCAGATGTGGTAGATACATTGTTGTGATCTTTGAACGTGAGATCTTCTGACATTATTTGTCACAGGTCCTTCAAATTAGTTTTTCTTTCCATTGTGTGGTTGGAATTTCTTTTATACTCCAATATAGTATTGATTTCTTCGATATCCTTCAGTTACTCCATAGCAGAGTAATTGAAATTTGACTTCATTGAACTTCCTTCATATTGTTTTCTGCGGCCCATTTAAAGATTTAGTTGATATCTGCTTGTAGAGTTGCAGTGTCTTCCACGGATGACACTCTCATGCAAATTCGCTTGTCATTCACTTACATATCTGTCTATGTCAGATATGAGGATGAGGAACAGGATGGGAGCGAGTACTGTACCTTGTGGGACAGAGCTGTTCACTGTAGCCGCCTCCGAGTTTACTCTGTTTATTATTACTCTTTATGTTCTATTTGTTAGGAATTTATAGATCCATCTACCAACTTTTCCTGTTATTCCTTTATCACGCATTTTATGTGCTATTACACCATGATCGCACATGTCAAAGACTTTCGCAAAGTTTGTGTATGCTACATCTGCATTTTGTTTGTCATCCAGAGCATCCAAAACCATGTCACAGTGGTCCAGTAGTTTGGACAGGCAGGAGAGACCTGCTCTAAACCTATGCTGCCTTGGGTTGTGTAACTGATGGGTATGTAAGTGTGTGGCGATATTGCTTCTTAGAACCCTCTCAAAGATTTTTATGATGTGGGACGTCAATGCTATCGGTCTGTAATTCAATTGCTTTACTGCCACCTTTGTGGAGTGGGGCTATGTCAGTTGGTTTTAGTGACTGTAGGATGAAGTGTGCCCATGTTCTCTCTCCATAGAATGCTTAAGGCACGGGAAAGAGGCTTCTTGCAGTTCTTGATGAACACGGAGTTTCACGAGTCTGGGCCTGGGGAAGAGTGAATGGGCATGTCATTTGTGGCCTTTTCAAAGTCTTGTAGTCTTAGGATAACATTAGAAATTTTTGAATAAACCAAATTTTGAAACTCGGTTATAAAAAAATAATTTAGATTGTAGACTCTTATTCTGGTTAACGACTCAGTAAACGCTGAGTCATATTGGGACCTCAGTATCTCACTCATTGTTTTCTGTCATCTGTGTAAGTCACATCTCGTCTAAGCAGGGGTCCAGTACTGGATGTTGTTTTTGCTCTAGATCTGGCATAAGAAAAGAAGTATTTTGAGTTTCTTTCAATTTCATTTATTTCATTAAGTTGTTCTTATGTTTCTTGTCTCCTGTATGATTCCTTAAGCTTAAGTTGGATATTTGTTATTTCTTTGACCAGTGCCTCCTTTCGTATTTCAGATAAACTGGCCCCTTTCAGCAGCTCTGTGACTCTTAGCCTTCTCCTGTATAGGGAGCATCTCTCTCTTTCTAGTTTACATCTTCTATTTTCTTAAAGGAATGTGCCTTGAGCATACCTCAAGTGCCAGAGTTTATTCTTTTAGGATATCTTCCCAGCTTATTTTTCATTTAGAACATGGTTGATTTGATCCCACTGTATGATTTTGTTATGAAGTTGAATTTGGTGAAGGCTCCCTCATAACTGATCACCTTTTGCTGGTCAGGAACCCTGGGCATACATGTCTGTACTTCTGTTAAGTTATGATCTGAGTGTATTTTCTTTGATACTGTTATATTTCGTATCAGATCATCATTATTAGTGAAAATGAGGTAAAGTGTATTTTTCAGTCTCTGCTGAATCATTATCTGCTACATTCCTCCATTTTAGATGTCTTAAGTTGAAATCAACCAGTTTGTTGAGTAAAATGAGAAAATTGGTAATTATACAGTCCAATAAAATTGCAATTTATTGTTTTACCAATATACAGCAGAGCTAAAAATTTGAATCTGATAAAAAAAAAAGACATTCTTCCGTTACCCCTGACAACCAAGAATCCCCTTATTATTAGATGTTAGAAAATTTATAAATTTATTCATAAGCAGAGTAAAATAATAATAAATCTTTTCCTTAAATTCGCGGAATCTTTTTGTAAAATTTGAAGACCTTCACAAGAGGTACTCTCAGTTTTCCGCAAGGTAAATAATGCCATACATTATTTAAAATAAAACTGACACATTAGCACCTGCAGCTTGCGGTAACATCCTGAACCTTCAGCTAACTTGATACACTTGTGTTAGAAGTTTCAAGTCTCTCGGAAGAAGAATTCTCAAGTTATTGCATTGAAGCTTTTGATGAAGAAAAAAAAAATGACAAACCTAAAGAGGTATACTCATGTGGAGAATAAATAATGAAATATAGAGAGAGAGCACGAAAGCGAGAGAGAAAGAGAGAGGGGAGCGTTGTGTTCTTCATAAATTGTTTAATGGAGTCTTGCACTATCATCAGTACACAGGAACAGCGAAGAGGCCGGCGCGACCTTCGCCAGCACTCAGGGTTCACTGGGCCCAGCACTTCACAGCTTCAACAATTTATGTTTTAAACATCAATTTTACAGTCTAAGAACAGTTATTCTACCAGACTTATCTAAGGTATAACACCACAGTCGAATAACACCCAGGTACCTACTTACTTGATGGTGCATAAAGGCTGAGTGCCCTACAAACCGAGCCAAGTGACAATTGAGTTCAACTTTTCACACTCGATACATATCCCGTTTTGATTGTTTTAACAGAAACATCATAACTGGAAGAAATGGAGGAGAATGTTTACTTGAGAACTCGCTAGATATGACACAATGGCGTTGTGGTGAAGCAGTGCTACATTTGAATGCTAGTAATGTTGCATTGCAAAATATTAGCAGATGCAAGAGAATATTGTTAGAATGATAATGCTGCAATGATATTGAGATATCGCTGAGTGATTTGGGAAAGGTATCGTACTAATTCCATGAATTCTTCCCCATGTACTCTTACGTACGAACGAGGAATATTAAAGGCAATTTAAAAACCCTTTAGAAGATGAGGAGATGTAGATCAACTACTTGAGGAGATCTAACAGGATTAGCTCAACCCTATCATGAAGCCCAGCAGCTCAACACCATAAATTGAAACATGGAACTTCAGTTTACACTCATTTCTTTTAAGAGGAAGGAGACTGAAACTCTTTCCAGTCTAACAATAAAAATATTATTGCAGCAACACTCAAAAAATGAAAAAAGGGTAAATACACACGGTACAATCACACACACACACACACGGCACAATCACACACACACACACACACACACACACACACGCACACACACACACACACACACACACACACACGCACACATACACACACACACACACACACACATACACACACACACACATATCAGACGCAATCTTCCCACAGGGATATCAAATCCTGAGGAAAGATAGAAGAAGGGGGGAGGAGGAGTCGCACTGCTAGTAAGGAACCATTGGAGATTCGAGGAAATGGAAGGAATGGAGGTGTGTAGAAAAAGGGACTTTATAGTAGGTACCATCCAGTCTGGGGAGCACAAGATAGTCATTGCAGTGATGTATAACCCACCACAGAACTGCAGGAGGCCAGGGGAGGAATATGACGAGAACAACAGAGCAATGGTGGACACTCTGGCGGAGGTCGCAAGAAAAGCGCACTTGAGCAGAACGAAGTTACTGGTCATGGGCGATTTCAACCACAGGGAGATCGACTGGGAGAACCAAGAACCACGTGGGGGTCCAGAAACTTGGGAGCCAAGATGATGGACGTAGTACTGGAAACCCTGATGCACCAACATGTCAGGGACACGACCGGAGAGAGAGGAGAGGACAAACCAGTAAGGCTGGACCTTGTATTCACCCTGAACAGCTCAGATATCGAGGACATAACACTCGAGAGCCCACTGGGAGCCAGCGACCATATAGTGCTGAGCTTTGAGTACATTGTAGAGCTACAGGTGGAGAGGGAAAACGGTACTGAAAGAGACAAACCAGACTTTAAAAGAGGGGACTACACGGGTATCAGGAATTTCCTGCAGGAAAGGGAAATGGAAGGACAGTCAGTAAATGAAGTGATGGAATACGTAGCGACAAAGTGCAAGGAGGCAGAGGAATGGTTTATACCCAAAGGAAAAAGATTAAATGGGAATGCCAGAAAGAGCCCCTGGTTTACCCAAAGGTGCAGGGAGGCAAAGACTCAGAGTGTCAAAGAATGGAAAAGGTACAGAAAGCAAAGAACCCAAGTAAACATAGAGATTAGTCGAAGAGCTAGAAATGAGTATGCACAGGTATGGAGAGAGGCCCAGAAACAGTACGAAAATGACATAGCATCGCAAGTCAAGTCTGACCCAACACTGATGTACAGTCACATCAGAAGGAAGACAACAGTCATGGACCAGGTGATAAGGCTGAGGAGAGAAGATGGGGAACTCACAAGTAACGATCAAGAGGTATGTGAGGAGCTCAACTCGAGGTTTAAGGAAGTATTCACAGTGGAGGCAGGAAGGCAGCTGGGTAGACACGACGGGGTGCATCACCAACAAGGGATGTATCAAGTGCTGGAGGGCATACACACAACTGAGGAGGAGGTGAAGCAGTTACTCAGTGACCTTGATACCTCAAAGGCGATGGGTCCGGACAATATCTCCCCTTGGGTCCTTCGGGAAGGAGCTGAGGTACTGAGTGTGCCACTTACCATAATATTCAACACATCCCTTGAAACTGGGCAGCTACCTGAGGTATGGAAAAAGGCCAACATAGTCCCCATCTTTAAAAAAAGGAGACAGAAAAGAGGCACTAAACTATAGACCAGTGTCACTTTCGTGTATAGTGTGCAAAGTCTTGGAGAAAATCATCAGGAAAAGAATGGTGGAGCATCTGGAGCTGAACAGGATAATCAACGCCACACAGCACAGATTGAGGGAAGGCAAATCCTGTGTAACAAACCTCCTGGAGTTATATGATAAAGTAACAGAGGTAAGGAAAGAGAGAGAAGGGTGGGCTGATTGCATTTTCCTGGACTGCAGGAAGGCCTTCGACACAGTTCCTCATATGAGATTAGTAAAGAAGTTGGAAGACCAAGCATGTATAACAGGAAGGGCACTGGATGAGATTTTCGCATTATAATCAGTGACAAACATGTAACAATATGTACTTGACATGTATCTCTTAAATCTTTTGTACCATATTATGTAATAATATATATATATATATATATATATACATACTATATAAAGCAAATATCGCAAACCAAGCGATACAAGATGCAAAACAACCATGGGGGGAGTAAAATGATAGTTCTAGGCCTTTCGTATTGCAATCAACACATCATCAGGAGCTTGCAAAATTGCAGAAACGAGTAGTAGTTCCAGCAAATAACGTTCCTAAAGGACCACCTTTATTGGAGTGAGAGAATAGTGTAGGGAGAGAGAAAGGAGAGCAACGGAAATTACCAGGCACCCAAAGGCCAACTGTCCCTTTGAATTATGAGAGAAAACGGTCCCGTATAAGGGGGGACTTCCACAAGTTATGTAAAGGAAATGGGGCTCATTAAACATAAACGCATTTAAAGGGAAAGACATCTTCTTTAACAAGAAAATCAGTCACATACATTCATCCCACGTAATTCTGAGGCAAACTCTGGTTCAACCTTCAGAAACTGCAGGAAAAAACATATAGGCAGAAATTTCTCGGTGTGATGATGTCTGATGCATTCGTATAAGAGCCCAATTTTAAACTGTGTACTATTGCCTCAAATACGCATTTAATTTGAACAGCCCATCACTGACATTGTACATGACAGGCAGGCTTTATACAATATTATTGATGGGCTGTTCAAATTATGAATGTGTATATACGTCATTTCTAAAATTTTCTCTTATACATTTAAATTTATTAATGAACCTCAGCTGGGTTTTTATAAAGGGGCGTTCCTGCCTTATGAATTTACTAACTTTTTTCACCAAGGTATTTTAGGAAGTAGATCATGGTAATGAATATGATATTATGTATATAGACTTCAGTAAGGGTTTTGATAAGGTTCCACATCAGAGGCTATTGAGGAAAATTAAGGCACACGGAATAGGAGGAGAGTTTATTTCATCGGTAGAGGCGTGGTTGACAGATTGGCAGCAGAGAGTTTGCATCAATGGGGAGAAATCAGGGTGGGGACGCATCACGAGTGGTGTTCCACAGGGGACCCTTTGTTGTTTGCTGTTGACACCAAAATAGGTCGCCTAATCCATTCAAATAAGGACATTAGAGCACCCCAGGAAGATTTAAATAGACTGATGCAGTGGTTGGAGAAGTGGCAGATGCAGTTTCATATAGACAAATCCAAAGTTCTAAACATTGAACCAGAAAATAACCATGCCGAAAAGGATTTGGGAGTTCTGGTTAGCAGTAATCTAAAACCAAGACAACAGTGCATAAGTGTTCGCAATAAAGCTAACAGAATCCTTGGCTTCATATCAAGAAGCATAATATATATATATATATATATATATATATATATATATATATATATATATATATATATATATATATATATATATATATATATATATATAAATATATGACATTATAAAGAGAAGCCTCATGACAGCCCATTGCCCAGCTCAACGGGAACCCCAAGTGCAGAGGTCTGATGGAAGTCAAAATCGTCCTGATGGAGCCACTATGCTACCCTGGAAGGATGGTAAGCAGATTGCTTGGGACTACACCTGAGCTGCCACAAGGGCAGACACCTACTTGCCATACTCCATAGCTGAAGGGGGTGGAGCTGCCAGCCACAGGGAGACCCAGAAGACTCGCAAATATGAAGGCCTTCCCCCTTGCTATAACTTCATCCCAATAGGGTCGGAGACCCTTGGAGCATGGGACAAGTGTGCTCTAAAGTTTCTCAAAGAGCTGGGTGAAAAAGTCATCATAGAAACCAAGGACCACAGGGCGACCAGTTTCCTCTTTCAGAGACTCAGTGTTGCGATCCAGAGGAAAAAGGCCTGCAGCATTCTGGGCATGCGGCCCACTGCCGGGGAGCTGGACGAAGTATTTGACATGTAGCTCTGAGTTGTTATCTATGTTGTTTTTCTCCCTATTGTATTCCTGTCAATGTATTTTGTCTTGAAATAAAGTTTATATATATATATATATATATATATATATATATATATATATATATATATATATATATATATATATATATATATATATATATATATAGTAGTGTACAATCACTCAGAGTGGCTCAAAATGGCGGCGGTCCCCCTCCCCCACTCCCGGTCCCCACACTTCCGGTCCCCCACCCCACTTCCAGCCGACCCCCACTTCCGGTCACCCCACCCCCCAACCCCACTTCCGATCGCCCCCTTTTTTTTTTTTTTTTTTTTTTTTTCATCCTGAGCAGGTCCGCACCCTCACCCCCCTCACACCCCTGAGACCCTCATCCCTGAGCGGTCTCCTTCCGCGTGCTCGAGCCCCCGCCCCGCCGCGCCCCCCCGCCCCGAGCTGCCGTCTGCAGCGCCGTTTGCGGATCGCCCCGCTCCTCGATTTTTTATCAAATTTTCCTACTTTTTTCCAAAATTTCGAATTTTAGAGGGATTTCCAATTCCTCAGATCAAGATTTACATCGATTTTCATGAATAATACAAAATTTCCTTGGATCAAGTTCCTTATGGGGTAGAAATTTTCTCGATTTCAATAAAAAGAACGAAAAGACTCATTTTTACTAATTCATCAGAAAAGACACCCTATGGGGCCTCTTTTAGGTTAAACAAGCTAAAATTATGTTAAAAGAATTTATTGTAGGTTAACACTAATACACATTTTTCGTCATTTATTTATTAATACATATACATTATCGGTTAACAGAGTAAAAGATACATTTTATTTATTAATACATATATAAATATAAAAAGATACAATTTTCCATGTTTTCAGGTAATATGGTAATCCCTATGGTAAGGTAAAAAATTCGATTTCAATAAAAAGAACGAAAAGATAGGCTGACAAGCCTCTCTTTTTTAATCTTTTACTGTACATATTTCACCTTTTACGTTAATTATAGACTTACAAGTGAATACTCACACTCCTTAACTGAACCTCCTTTGCATCTCACTCTCCCCATTCACCTCACTCACTCACACATGGATACTTAACCCAGGATAACACAAATTTTCAACACTTTGCTCTGCATACACTTTCATTTTTATTAATTATTCACACAATTTTCTCACTATCCCACAAAGTCACAAATTCACTATTCTACCATGTACAAACCACCTCACACTCCTTAACCAGGATAACAAATTTTCAGATGTTTTAATATCCATGTACAAGTCTCAACACCTCCCCAGCACCTCACTCTTCCCTTCACCTCACCTCACCTCACTCACTCACACACACACACACAATCCAACGATACTTAACCCATTTCTAAATTCGATATAAGATCTATCACTCATTGAATAACATTTTTAATATTTCATTATAAGAATCTTCTTCACAGCATATATATTTTCCCTCATGTGATTAACTAAATACAACTCTTTCTAATCAGGTTTACTATTAAATCATGTTTTTAGTAAAAGAGTTGTCATGAAACACTTTCGGCAACTCTACCTGACTACCCTGGGGTCACCGTGACGTCATCACTGGGTCGCCAACAGGATTGAGCAGGTATCTCATACGTATCACACCATGTTTCACATTACAAATTATATTCAACAATTTTTCACCTATATCCCATACAAAGTCACAAATTCACTATTCTACCATGTACAAACCACCTCACACTCCTTAACCAGGATAACAAATTTTCAGATGTTTTAATATCATGTA
>WNWK01016525.1:0-44690 GCA_009830355.1 Cherax destructor
TGTATACAGTGGTACCTCGAGTTACGATGGTCCCCAAAATCGCCCTTTTATGTAAGTTTATTTTTTTAAATGCTTTTGTAATTATATTTTTGGGGGTGTAAAAGGACTAGTCTATTTTACATTATTCCTTATGGGGATAAATTCGTTTGGTAATGGCACTTGAACAGCATTCTCGAACGAAAAAATATCGTAACTCGAGGTACCACTGTACTCAAAAATTCTAGCGGCTTCAAATCAAGCGGGAGAAAGCTGGTAAGCCCACATATGAGAGAATGGGTCTGTGTGGTCAGTGTGCACTGTATAAAAAAAATCCTGTAGCACGTAGTGCATAATGAGAAAAAAACTCTGACCGTGTTCTTGGATTAAAACGCCGACTTTGAGGTGTATTTTCGTATAGTATTTATGGTTGTATTCTCTTTTTCGTGGTCTCATTTGATAGAATGGAAAACATATTACAGAAATAGAGATGATTCTGACCACTTTATTGGGTTGTTGAAATCGGTAAATTGGTGGTTTCATGTACTCAATCGATAGAACAAATGGAGTTCTAAAGAAATAGCTATGAGTTTGGTCGACTGTAACAATGGAATTGGCCGAAAATAGGGCTCAAAGTCGGCAAAATTGCCGATGCGTATATATCGCTGACATCGCTAACTTCGTGAGAGCGTAATTCCACAAGTTTTCCATCAATTTTTTTTACTTTTGGTGTCATTACCATCGGTAAAAGATTCTCTATCATTTCATAAGAAAAAATAATTTTTTTTTCCCAAAATTTTGCGACATAGAATGACAGTTTCAGAATGGGGCCTCCGACAGTCAAAGGGTTAATTATATTTTATTATTATTATTATTATCACCATCGACATACCTTGTTCACTAAGTACAGTGGACCCCCGGTTTACATACTGCTCAAAACTCGACCCATTATGTAAGTGTATTTTTGTAAGTGCTTTTGTAAGTGTATTTTTGGGGGTCTAAAAGGACTACTCTAATTTACATTATTCCTTATGGGAATACATTCGTTCGGTAGCGGCACTCGAACAGCATTCTGGAACAAATTATGGCCGTTAACCGGGGGTCCACTGTACAGTGGACCCCCGGCTAACGAACACCCCGGAAATCGTACAATTATGTAAGTACAGGGGACCCTCAGTTAAAGGCCAACTCGGTTAGAGGCCACTTTTTCGGTTCCCAGTTAGAGGCCGTTTTTCAGTTAGAGGCCGGTTTTTCGGCTCCCGGTTAGAGGCCGTATGGGATGCGTCCGTCCGCTGGCTGGGGCCGCTTGTGCTTCAGTTTGCCTGTGTCTCTCAGTGTGTGAGGAAGCTTCTGCTCATTCATCCAAACATTTTGCTATAATCCATTGTTTTTGGTAGTTATTTATCAAGTGCAACTGCGAAATAAGTCACCATGGCCCCAAGGAAAGTTCTTAGTAAAGTTTCTTTGGTAAAGAAAGTGAGAAACATGATAGAATTCAAGGCAGGCTGGCATAGAGGCAAGGAGAGTAGCAGATATACAGGGAGTGCAGCAGGCATGCAGGGAGTGCAGCAGGCATGCAGGGAGTGCAGCAGGCATGCAGGGATTGCTGCAGGCATGCAGGGAGTGCAGCAGGCATGCATGGAGTGCAGCAGGCATGCAGGGAGTGCAGCAGGCATGCAGGGAGTGCAGCAGGCATGCAGGGAGTGCAGCAGGCATGCAGGGAGTGCAGCAGGCATGCAGGGAGTGCAGCAGGCATGCAGGGAGTGTAGCAGGCATGCAGGTAGTGTAGTTGGTGGAGTGACTCTCAAGCTGATCCTAGTGACATTAAAAGACCACAGAGAGAGCTTTGCTGCCTGAAATCCTTATGGAGGGGGATTACCCTTCCAAACACTAACTCCTCCCTCTTTCCTCCTCCCTATTTTCCAGAAGCCAGCATTAGTCTTCAATAAAGGTATGTAATACTGATTTAATTGTTAATTTTTTTTTTTAATATTTTTGTCTGGAACGGATTAATTGTATTTACATTAATTCTTATGGGGAATATTATTTCCGTTAAAGGCCATTTCAGTTTAAGGCCAAGCTTCTGGAACGGATTACGGCCTTTAACCGAGGGTCCACTGTATAATATTGTAAGTGCTTGTGGAAGTGTATTTTTGGGGGTCTGAAATAGACTAACCTACGTGACATTATTTCTTAAGGAAGTAAATTCATTTGGTAATGGCACTTGAGCAGGCTTCTGGGATGAAGTTTTTGTTAGCCGGGGGTCCACTGTATAATAATTTCTTAGCTGCCACAAGAGACAAAATGTCAACACAAAGACGAACACCAGCTGATCCCTTGACTGTGTACTTTAATTAAGTAAGTTTATTCAGGTATACACAGATACAGTTACAGTGGTCCCCCGAGTAACGAACACCCCGGAAATCGTACAATTATGTAAGTATAATATTGTAAGTGCTTGTGGAAGTGTATTTTTGGGGCCTGAAATAGACTAACCTACGTGACATTATTCCTTAAGGGAGTAAATTCGTTCGGTAATGGCACTTGAGCAGGCTTCTGGGATGAAGTTTTTTCGTTACTCGGGGGTCCACTGTACATAGATTATCATACAAAGCAGCATGTGTAGAGAACCTAGGATAACCCAAAAAAGTCAGACATAGTGACTTATTTCCATTGTACTACTTCCATTTTCCTCTTGTTTTCTTCTTCCAAGTGCTACTGCACGTTAATTGTGCACCCCATAGTACAAGATAGAGTTATAAGTGCAGCAGCACTTGGAAGAGGAAAAACAACAAGAGGAAAATGGAAGAAGTACAAAAGAAATTCACAGTAAAGGGATCAGCTGGTTTGTTCATCTGTGTGTTTATAGTATTCTGTCTCTCGTGGCAGCTTAATTAAGAAATGATTAAACTCAGTGAACAAGGTATGTTGATGATGATGATGATAATAATTAATAAAGATAAAGATTTATTTCTTGTAATAATAACAATCGCTCTGGAGTGCTTTAAATGTCACCTATGAAACCTATACAAGTGCTGCTGCACTTCTATCTTGTACTATGGGGTACACAATCAAGTTAAAATTTGTACAAATATGTGGTCTTGGAGACTTTAAAAGCTAGTGTACTGAGTAGCTGTAAGAAGGAGATTGAGATGTGTGACCCAAGTTCTCATACGGCATACAATTTTTTTTTTTAACTCGTCGGAGAGCCCGTCGTAACTCCGAGTCGTCGGTAAACGAGTACGTCGTTAAGTGAGGAGAGACTGTATTATAATAATTGTATAAATAATGTCAGTGCATTCCTAAATGTATACTAGACTGGCCAGTTGGAGGCATACTGAACAAGTGACTTTACCTATGCATTCTGGAATATCGACAAAAATAGAACATTTCCGCTACTTTGAGCTCAATTTCAAGCTACTTTCAGTCCCAAAACTAATCAAAATCATCTCTATTTCTATAATGTCTTCTGTTCTGTCAAATGAGACCAAGAAACTGAGAATACAACCATAAAAACCATACAAAAATACACCTGCAAAGTTGCTGTGTTTTTTATATTAAGCAATGTGCTGCAAGATTTTTTTTATATGGTGCACACTTACTGCACAGACCCATCTCTCATATCTAGGCCCAAATTTACTGCTCACAGCTTATCTGAGTGACCTGAGCTTATGGCGTCATACTACGGGACTGACAATTCCTTCAAAGTTGTGATATAATGGGACCGACACCAAAAGGGTTAATGTGGCTACCCTAGTGTACAATACATTGTGTGGCTACCCTGGTCTACAATACATTGAGTGGCTACCCTGATCTACAATACATTGTGTGGCTACCCTGGTCTACAATACATTGTGTGGCTACCCTGATCTACAATACATTGTATGGCTACCCTGATCTACAAAACATTGTATGACTACCCTGATCTACAAAACATTGTATGGCTACCCTAGTCTACAATACATTCTGTGGTTACCCTGGTTTTTAAATGCCTGGGATACAACTCACACTGATGTTGTGTGGAGGTTGTATGGTTGCCAGCCATGATATGTGCAGCCTCAGAAGCTGTGCCAAAGAGTTATGCACGAAGCAAAGTACTGACATTGAATTAATGCCTGCAGCAAGTGAGATAGGCCAAGAAGCTTATTTTCATCATTCACTACCCTAAGCAAGCACAGGAGTCCCAGTGGCTTGGAAGAAGCCACAAAATTCAATCTTCTAACAAACACTCCATTATTCTGTGATGAGCCTGTAAACCCAATATAATACACACAATAACAAGACTGAACTATACTCCCATTTTATTATCAATACAGCATTATACGTACAGTGGACACCCGGATTACGTACTGCTCCAAACTCGAACAATTATGTAAGTGTATTTTTGTAAGTGCTTTTGTAAGTGTATTTTTGGGGGTCTAAAAGGACTAATCTAATTTACATTATTCCTTATGGGAACAAATTCGTTCGGTAACGGCACTTGAACAGCATTCTGGAACGAAATAATGACGTAATCCGGGGGTCCACTGTATTAAAAAAATGCTCGACTCTACCAGGATGTCATATAGATAGATGAAATAAGACAAACCAACCACAGGAACATTAGTATGTTGAGAAATGGGCAACAAACCCTAGAGAAAATTCTTGGGGCCATATTGAAGCCATAAGCTTTGCTCTAAACTGGTAATTCATTCCCCTTAATTGAAAGCAGAAAAATCTACATGATTCTTAATGAATGGTTATGGGTGGAATGCCTCATACATATCCATCAAGGATTCCCATCCCAGCTGGACTAGGAACAATTATAATCATATTAATGTCTCCATCATGAATTTTGGAAGCAATATAATATCAAAGAGGATTTTTAGATCCAGGATAAAGCAGGGTTTAAAGTGTGAACTATGAGAAAAATGCGGGAGAACTTTGGAAATCTCAAAAATCCTTGGAATAAGATCTTGACAGGTCCAGCACAACAGGGTTTTCACCGTACTAGTACGGCTTACGCACCAGGGTTATTGACGTACTAGTACGCCTAAATTCTAGCGCCCTCAAATCAAGCGGAAACAGGCTGGTAGGCCTAGATGTGAGAGAATGAGTCTGTACAGTCAGTGTGCGCAGTATAAAAAAATCCTGCACCACAGTGCATAATGAGGAAAAAAAACTGACCGTGTTTTTGGTTTAAAACAGCGACTTTGCAGTCTATTTTCATATGATATTTATGGTTGTATTTTCGTTTTCTTGGTCTCATTTGATAGAATGTAAGATATATTACAGAAATAGAGATAATTTTGATTGGTTTCACGATGACAAGTTCCTTGAAACTGAGCGCAAAGTAGTGAATTTTTTTTGTTTTTGCCGATGTTCAGGAGTAAACAAATCATGCCATGCATCCAATACACATCAACTGGCGAGTCTAATATTCTTGCACAAGTGCACTGACATTATTTATACCGTTTTTACAATGATGCAGTAGTATACATAACAGAAAATCTTTTATTTTTTGTGAGAATAAAAATTCAAAATGGAAAGCAAAAGTAATGTAAGAGGGGCCTGGAGACGTGACTAATGAACAGATAAAATGTTATTTTAGTGCCAGGAATATCTGTCTCGTTTATTCTGGACCCTATTTTGAAATTGGCATCTTTTGAAATTTGTGCGAAATTGGCCGAATTGCCAATTTCTGACCACTTTATTAGGTAGTTGAAATCGGTAAATTGGCAGTTTCTTGTACTCAGTTGATAGAACAAATGGAATTCTAGCGAAATAGCTATAACTTTAGTAGACTGAAACATTGGAATTGGCCGAAAATAGGGCTCAAAGTGGGCAAAATTGCCGATGCGTAATTATCGTCGATACCGCTAACTTTGCAACAGCATAATTCCGTTAGTTTTCCATAAATTTTCATACTTTTGGTGTCATTATGGTCGGAAAAAGATTTTCTATCATTTCATAAGAAAAATAAAAAAAAAAACCCTGACAACGAGTTTGGGAGAGGGCCTCTCGACCCTGAAAGGGTTAAGGAGCGAGCATTACATCATGTGTTTGGGGTCTTCCAAATATTATTTTTTTATTTATTGTTTTTATTAATACACTGGTCGTTTCCCATCAAGGCAGGGTCACCCGAAAAAGAAGAAACACTTTTATCATCGTTCACTCCATCACTGTCTTGCCAGAGACGTACCTACACTACAGTTAAAAAACTGCACCATACCAACACCCCTCCTCCAGAAAGCAGGTACTGTACTTCCCACCTCCAGGACTCAAGTCCGGCTAACCGGTTTCCCTGAATTCCTTCATAAATGTTACTTTGCTCTCCCTCCAACAGCATGTCAAGTCATAAAAACTATTCATCACCACTCACTCCTATCTAACACACTCATGCATGCTTTCTGGAAGTCCATGCCCCTTGACACAAAATATCTTTTACCCCCTCCCTCCAACCTTTAATAGGACAATCCTTACACCACCTTCCTTCCACAACAGATTTATGTGCCCTCCAAGTCATTTTATTTTGTTCCATCCTCTCTAAATGTCCAAACCACCTTAACAACTTTTTCTTCTCTGGATACTTTTAGACACCCCGCACCTCATTCTAATCTCCAAGCTACGGATTTTCTATATTATATTCACACCACACACTGCCATCAGAGAGGACATATCTACTGCCTCCTTGTTGCAACATTCACCACCCATGCTTCACACCCATAAAGGAGAATTGGTACCACTATACTCTCATATATTCCCCTCTTCGCTTCCATGGATAACATTCTTTGTCTCCACAGACTCCTCAGTGCTCCACTCACCTTTTTTCCTCATCAATTCTATGATTCACCTTGTCTTTCATAGACCAATCTGCTGACAAGTCCACTCCCAAATATCTGAATACATTCACTTCTTCCATACTCCCTCCCTCCAATCTGATATCCAGTCTTTCATTACCTAAATTTTTTGTTATACTCATCACCTTGCTCTTTCCTACATTCACCTTTAATTTCCTTCTTTTACATAACCCTTCCAAACTCGTTCACCAACCTCTGCAACTTCTTTTCAGAATCTCCCAAAAGCACAGTGCCATCAGCAAAAAGCAACTGTGACAACTCCCACTTTGTTAGATTTTTCATCTCTTAATCCCACACCACTTGCCAAAACCCTCACATTCACTTGTCTTACAACCCCATCTATAAATATATTGAACAACCATGGTGACATCGTGCAACCCTGTCTAAGGCCTACTTTTACTGGGAAATAATCTCCCTCTCTCCTACATACTCTAACTTGAGCCTCACTATCCTCGTAAAAACTCTTAACTGTTTTCAGTCCCCTACCACCTATTCCATACATTTGCAGCATCTGCCACATTGCTCTCCTATCCACCCTATCATATGCCTTTTCCAATTCCATAAATGCAACAAAAACCTCTTTACCCTTATCTAAATACTGTTCACTTATATGCTTCACTGTAAACACTTGGTCTGCACACCCCTACCCTTCCTAAAGCCTCCTCATTCATCTGTGATCCTGCTCTCCGTCTTACTCTTAATTCTTTCAATATATGTACAGTGGACCCCCGAGTTTCGTAAAAACTTCACTCCTGAAGTTTGCTCAAGTGCCATTACCAAACGAATTTACTCCCTTAAGGAAAAATGTCACGTAGGTTAGTCTATTTCAGACCCCCAAAAATACTTTTCCACAAGCACTTACAATATTATACTTACATAAATGTACGATTTCCGGGGTTTACGAAACTCGGGGGTCCACTGTACAGTGGTCCCTCAACTAACGAACGTAATCTGCTCCAGGAGCTAGTTCTTTACACAAAAAGTTCGCAATTCGAAACCTTATTTCCCCCATAAGAAATAATGTAAATACAATTAATCCGTTCCAGACATCCAAAAATATTCACAAAAAATACATTTTAATACTAAATAATACAAAACAGATGAATAAATAACATTTATTTACCTTTATTGAAGAGTTGCAGGCATCTGGAAGATAGGGAGGATGACAGGGGCAGGGTGTTAGTGTTTGGAAGGGGAATCCCCCTCCAAAAGGACTTCAGGTAACAAGTCCCTCTCTGGGGTTACTTCCCTTCTTGGTCTTTTAATGCCACTAGGATCAGCTTGAGAGTCACTGGATCCCAGCCTTGTGAAATAACTGTTCACAGTCCTCTGTTTCTGGCACCTGTTTAATATTTTCCTGAAGTGCAACATGGCTCTGTCACTGAACTGGTTGCACAGGTGGCTCATTTCAGCTTGCTGAGGGTGGTGTTTTTCAACAAAATTTTGCACATCGTTCCACTTGGAACAAATTTCCTTAAGCACTGAAGAACGCACCTCCTTCTCTCTCTCTCCCTCCTCCTGTGAAGCAATAACCTTAGCTCTGGTCTGATGCTGTTCCAGTTCAAGCTGTTGCAGCTCTTCAGTTGTTAGCTCTACCCTGTGCTCCTCCACCAACTCTTCCACATCCTCACCACTCACCTCCAACCCCAGCCTGTTCCCCAATTCCACAATATCTTCCTCAAAAGGCACAGGGTCGTCAGGGTCAGGATCAGGGTCAGCCTCATATCCTTCAAAATCCCTCTTTTCAACACAATCCGGCCACAGTGGTCTCCAAGCAGAGTTCAAAGTCCTGGAAGTCACTCCCTCCCAAGCCTTACCTATAAGGCCTCTGCAATGCACGATATTGAAGTGATCTTTCCAGAACTCTCTTAGGGTTAACTCAGTGTCCGAGGTCATTTGAAAGCACTTTTCAAACACTGCTTTGGTGTCTAGTTTCTTGAAGTTTGCAATGACCTGCTGGTCCATGGGCTGGATGAGAGGAGTGGTGTTAGGAGGCAAGAACTTCCCTGTGATGAAACTGAAGTTCTCAGACAAATAGTCTTCCAAGTTGTGAGGATGAGCAGGAGCATTGTCCAGTACCAGGAGGCACTTGAGTGGCAATTTCTTTTCCAGGAGGTATTTCTTCACACTAGGGCCAAACACTCCAGTCAACCATTCCTTGAAAAAGTCCATAGTGACCCATGCATTAGTGTTAGCCTTCCAATGCACACACAAATTATTCCTATTAACATTGTGTTTCTTGAAGGCTCTGGGATTTTCTGCGTGATACACCAGTAAAGGCTTCACTTTAAAATCCCCACTAGCGTTAGAACAAAACAAGAGAGTTAGCCTGTCTTTCATAGGCTTGTGTCCTGGCAGTGCCTTTTCCTCCTGAGTAATGAAGGTCCTGTTGGGCAGTTTCTTCCAAAACAGGCCTGTTTCATCACAATTAAACACTTGTTGGGGGAGGAATTATTCAGCCTCTACAAACCCCTTAAATTCCCTCACAAATTTTTCAGCTGCACGTCTGTCTGAGCTGGCTTCCTCACCATGCCTCACAACACTGTGTATGCCACTCCATTTCTTAAACCTCTCAAACCAGCCTCTGCTGGCTTTAAAATCACTCGCCTCACCACTGGTTCCAGGCATTGCCTTGACAAGATCTGCTTGCAACTGCCTTGCCTTTTCACAAATTATCTCCGTGGAAATACTATCACCTGCTATCTGTTTATTGTGTATCCACACCATCAACAACTTCTCAACCTCATCCACTGTTTTCGATCTCTTTTTCGTTAACATATCAACCCCTTTTGCAACATTAGCTTCCTTGATCTCATTTCTCTTTGCCAGGATAGTGCCGATACTAGATTTGTTTTTGTTGTACATCCTGGCAAGCTCACTCACACGTACACCACTCTCATATTTTTCTATAATTTCTTTCTTCAGTTCGATGGTGTTCCTCACTCTCTTTACCACAGGGGTGCCACTAGGAAGCTTCTTTGGACCCATGGTGACTTATTTCACAGTGACAATCAATAAATACAACAAAAAGTATTGTGAATGTTTGAAAGAGCGCGCTGGGTAATGTTCTCTCAAGTGTAAACAATGCCTGACTGGCGTCTTGTCCACCTCACAGCGCTTGCGCGGAGCAGGTGGACAGGTCTGATACGGTTCGCTTCGCGAGTAAATGTTCGCTACGTGAGAAAAATATTTTGCGAAAAAAGCATTCGTTACGCGATTTGTTCACTATGTGGAGTGTTCGTTAGGCGGGGGTTCACTGTATTAACTCTACCATACCCTCTACCAAATATACTCAACAGGCTTACTCCCCTATAATTTTTACACTCCCTTTTGTTCCCTTTGCCTTTATACAAAGGAACTATGCATGCTTTCTGCCAATCCCTAGGTACCTTCCCCTCTTCCACACATTTATTAAATCCCCACCTGCTTTTAACATTTCCATCTTTATCCCATCAATCCCAGCTACTTTACCCCCTTTTCATTCTACCCACTGTCTCAAGCACCTCCCCCACACTCACAACTGGCTCTTCCTCTCTCCCTGCCCAATGCACAAAATCACAGCTTCCCTACCTTCATCAACACTTAACCCTTCAACTGTCCAAATGTAGATCTACGTTTTCACCGCTAGCACTCCAAACATAGATCAACATTTTATTTTTTCTGCCTCCAAATTTGGAACGATTGGCCTGAGATGCCTGGTCAGTAAAGAATGAGACTTAACACTCGGTGTGCGCAGTATTAAAAGAATCTGGGACCACTTAGTAAAGTGTGGGAGCACCAGTTCAATTGAGTGCCAGCTAGAGCAAACAACGTGGCAAACACCAGAGATTCACTGATGCCATGTCGTATTAACACTTCCCATTTAAGAGGAAAGTGATGCTGACCCTGAGATTAGTGGCTTTGAGATGGATGTGGCCACAAGTGGTTGAGGAAATATCAAAAACCTTGATAATAACCCATGTGCAACATTCTTTCAATTTTCATACGACTGGTAGTATCATCCTGCCAGAATGTCCTATAACCTATGCCCTAAGTAAAGAGAAAATGATTCTGGAACATGTGTAATACATGTTCAGCAGGCCAGCTGGCTGACCGGCTGACTGGCTGGGTGGGTGGCTGGCTGGCTGGTTGGTTGGTTGGTTGGTTGGCTGGCTGATTGACTTTGGCTGTCTCTATTTCTGTCTGTCTATATCTATCTCCGTCTGTCTATATCTATCTCCGTCTGTCTATATCTATCTCTGTCTGTCTATATCTATCTCCGTCTGTCTATATCTATCTCCGTCTCTCTATATCTATCTCCGTTTGTCTATATCTATCTCCGTCTGTCTATATCTATCTCCGTCTCTCTATATCTATCTCCGTTTGTCTATATCTATCTCCGTCTGTCTATATCTATCTCCATCTGTCTATATCTATCTCCGTCTGTCTATATCTATCTATGTATCTATCAGTCTGTCTATCTCTGTCTCTGTCTATCTCTGCCTCTGTCTATCTCTGCCTCTGTCTATCTCTGCCTCTGTCTATCTCTGTCTCTGTCTATCTCTGTCTCTGTCTATCTCTGTCTCTATCTATCTCTGTCTCTATCTCACAGGTACAGTTATTATACATAGTGTAAATTACCTAGGATAACTCAAAAAAAATCCAGACAAAGTGCTATACTATACTGTGCTTGTAGATATAAGGCATAATAAGCATGACTGGCAAGTAATACACATTTTCACTTGATCAGGAATCAGATGTGATGACTATGCATCGTGTGTAATACCTGTTGGTTCATGAGCAGCTCTCTGAGACAGAAAGAGAGACAAGCAGACAGACAAGAAGACAGACACACAGGCAGTCAGAAAGACAGGTAAGCAGAGACAGAGCTAGACAGACAGAGACAGACAGATAGGCAGACAGACATGTTTATGTGTAACAGTGAGAACAAATAAAACCAAGGTTCACTGAAGCAGTGCACGATCATCAAGTGTCACTCCACTGCTGCACTGTCAGCAGTTTAGTGACACACGTCGTACACTATGCTTCAAGGAGTTTCATATACTCCAGCATGTCTAAAACATTGCTGGGACCTATAAATACTTTGTATATATTTGTAGACAATTATATAAATTAAAATAAAAACGAGAAAATAGATATATCAACAATGCTTCTGCAAGCGGCAGGACTCCATGTTGTTGTCAGGTGAGCATCCAGTGCCAACTTCGCGGCCTTATATCTCGGTAAGTACTGATCCTAAATTTTTTATTTTGGTCTTATTTCACACAGAAAATTGCCCTCTTCATTTAATTTTTTTTTTCAAAATATTCAGAGCTCTAGCAGTAAAGACGTAGATCTACGTTTGGACAGTTTAAGGGTTAACAGTTCCTCAAAATATTCCCTCCACCTCTCGATACTTCCAACTCTCCATCTAATAACTCTCCTCTCCTATTTTTAACTGTCAAATCCATTCTTTCCCTAGGTTTTTTTAACTTATTAATCTCACTCCAAAACTATTTTCTTATTCTCAGCAAAATTTGTTGATAGCATCTCACCCACTCTCTCATTTGCTCTCCTTTTACATTCCTTCACCACTCTCTTAACCTCTCTTCTTTTTCTCTCTCCATATACTCCTCCCTCCTTGCATAACCTCTACTTTGTAAAAAAAAACTCATATGCTAACTTCCTCTTTCTTACTACTCTCTTTACATCATCATTCCACCAATCGCTCTTCTTCCCTCCTGCACCCACTTTCATGTAACCACAAACTTCTGGTGAACACTCTAACAATACATTCTTAAATCTACCCCATACCTTGTCAACATCATTTCCTATATTCTTACTAGCCCATCTTCCTTCCGATAGTTGTTTATATCTTACCCTAACTGCCTTCTCTAGTTTATAAGCCTTCACCTTTCTCTGTTACTTGCTGATTCCATTGTCCTTGTATCCCATCTACCTTTTACTCTCACTGTAGCTACAACTAAAAAATGATCTGATATATCTGTGGCCCCTCTATAAACATGCACATCCTGAAATCTGCCCATCAGTCTTTTATCTACTAATATGTTGTCTAACAAACTACTGTCATTATGCTCTATATCATATCTTGTGTACTTATTTAGCCTTTTTTTTCTTAAAATATGTATTACCTATTACCAAAGGCCCCATTATCATTTACACCTGGCACACCAAACTTACCTACTACACCCTCTCTAACCATTTCATCCAATTTAGCATTCATGTCCCCCACCACACTTACTCTCTCACTTGGTTCAAAATTTCCCAAGCACTTGCTTAACATCTCCCAAAATCAATCAATCAATCAATCTCTCTTATCTCTTTCTCTTCTCCAGGTGCAGAAATGCTTATTATAACCCACTTTTTGCATCCGATCTTTATTTTAATCCACATAATCCTTGAATTTATGCATTTATATTCCCCTCTTCTTCCATAACTGATCCTTCAACATTACTGCTACCCCTTCCTTAGCTCTAACTCTCTCAGATACTCCTGACCTAATCCCATTTATTTTTCCCCACTGAAACTCCCTACCCCCTTTAACTCTGTTTCGCTTAGAGCAAGAACATCTAATTTCTTTCCATTCGTAACATGAAGGGGAAAATAAATAAATAATTTGATTTTTGTTTTTCCATGAAATACATGTATGTACAGTATGCTAATTTGTGAGCATTCATTATTATCAACATCACAAGCTCCCCAACCTTCAACATCACATCACCAACCCCAACAACATCAACACCATCAGGCACTCACTTCAGGATGTTAAGCATCACCAATCCAACTTGAGAGTAGTAACAAATACTGTACAGTATTAATGCAACATTTTTTTTTAACCACATGTACTCTTCCTTTTAATTATCTGAACCTCATAGAGCTCAGGCATTTCACAGAGCATCCTCATCAACAAAATATGATAGAAACAAATATCACCTTTTGAATAATTATGATACAGTAACCACCTATAACTCATGTAGACCACATCTGTGTAAGGAAAACTGTTTTACCAAAAATTATAGCTTACCTGAACCATGGGTGGAGTTGCGAGTATCAGTGAGGCCGTACATCCCCCTGATAGTATCCGGCGCCTCATACTTGGTCTTGTAGACTTTAGTAGGCCCCATCACTGACCTCCATCGATTGATAGCATCTTCATGGGCTAATATTAGAGCATTGATGGGACCACTGTAGAGAAAATAATTCAAGAGGTAAAACATAAAAGCATTAAAGCTACCCAGAAAATCAATAGCAAGTTTTCATTCTACAACTAATGAAATTTAGGGTAAAGAATCTACCACCATTCGCAATCATTAATATATGTACGTAATGGTATTTCTGATGTTTTAGAAAGAACTTCCATTTCCACATATACAGTGGTACCTCGACTTACGATGGTCCCCAAACTCACCCTTTTATGTAAGTTTATTTTTTTAAATGCTTTTGTAAGTGTAATTTTGGGGGTCTAAAAGGACTAGTCTATTTTACAACATTTCTTAAGGAGATAAATTCGTTTGGTAATGGCACTTGAACAGCATTCTGGAATGAAAAAATATCGTAAGTCGAGGTACCACTGTATTTGTTTCTAACATATCCCTGTCTCTATTTGAAGAAGTTATTAGTTATTTACCACATTCTTAATAATACAGTAAAGCATATAGTACAGGCATACCTCGCTAACACAGTGCTTCGTTTTAAAGCACTTTGTTAATTTTTTTTTTTTTTTTTTTAACAAGTCGGCCGTCTCCCATCGAGGCAGGGTGACCCAAAAAGAAAGAAAATCCCCAAAAAGAAAATACTTTCATCATCATTCAACACTTTCACCACACTCATACATAATCACTGTCTTTGCAGAGGAGCTCAGATACGACAGCTGAGAATAGTCCCTCCCAGCTGTCACTATCCCAGACCCCTCCTTTAAAGTGCAGGCATTGTACTTCCCATTTCCAGGACTCAAGTCCAACTAAATCAATTAACTGGTTTCCCTGAATCCCTTCACAAAATGTTACCCTGCTCACACTCCAACAGATCGTCATGTCCCAAAAACCATTCGTCTCCAATCACTCCTATCTAACACGCTCACACATGCTTGCTGGAAGTCCAAGCCCCTCGCCCACAAAACCTCCTTTACCCCTTCCCTTCAACCTTTTCTAGGACGACCCCTACCCCGCCTTCCTTTCCCTACAGATTTATACGCTCTCCAAGTCATTCTACTTTGATCCATTCTCTCTAAATGACCAAACCACCTCTTCAGCCCTCTGACAAATACTTTTAGTAACTCCACACCTTCTCCTAATTTCCACATTCCGAATTTTCTGCATAATATTTACACCACACATTGCCCTTAGACAGGACATCTCCACTGCCTCCAGCCTCCTCCTCGCTGCAGCATTTGCAACCCATGCTTCACACCCATATAAGAGTGTTGGTACCACTATACTTTCATACATTCCCTTTTTTGCCTCCATGGATAACGTTTTTTGTCTCCACAGATACCTCAACGCACCACTCACCTTTTTTCCTTCATCAATTCTATGGTTAACCTCATCCTTCATAAACCCATCCGCTGACACGTCAACTCCCAAATATCTGAAAACATTTACTTCTTCCATAACCCCTCTCTCCAATGTGATATCCAATTTTTCTTTATTTAAATCGTTTGATACCCTCATCACCTTACTCTTATCTATGTTCACTTTTAACTTTCTACCTTTACACACTCTCCCAAACTCGTCCACTAACCTTTGCAACTTTTCTTTAGAATCTCCCATAAGCACGCTTATTATTTCTAGCACTTGCCTTGCTCTTAAAATGGTTTTCACAATTATTTAACTTATTGTTCTTATTTTTGCATTTTTTTACTCCTACAACTATTTCATGCTTAATAAATGATAGCATAAACATGTTTTAAGGCATTTATATGCACTGGCAAGTGAAAAAAAAGGCTGTGATTCATTTTAAGGTGATATTCGCTTTACAGCAGTGGTCTGGAGCCTAACCTGCCTTATTAGCATGGTATCTCTGTACAATTTTCTCAGTTCATAAGCATGACAAAATAACTTGCAAATTCTTGGATAAAATGTTTTTCACTGGGTATCCTTAACCCTTAAACTGTCCAAACGTAGATATACGTTGACTCGCGTATTGCTCCAAATATTTTGAAAAAAAAAAAATTCTTTTTTTTTTTTTAAAAAATGAAGAGCGCATTTTTATAAACGGGATAGGCTAAAAAAAAATTTAGGGCCAGTATTTACCGAGATATAAGCCCGTTAAGTTGGTGCTGGATGCTCACCTGACGGCAACATCAAGTCCTGCCGCTTGCAGAAGTATTGTGGATATACTTTTTTTTCTAGTTTTTATTTTAATTTATATAATTTTTATGTTCTGATAATTACAATTTATAATAGTTCTTGTGATTTCATAGCCATCTTTGTTCTAACACTAATATTAGGTACTGAAATAGTACTCAAATAGTCACAATCACACCACCAGGTGAACATTTTCACCTGCCTTGGTCATTTACTATTGTCTATAAATATATACGAAGTATTTATAGGTCCCAGCAATGTTTTAGACATCCTGGAGTATATATGAAACTCCTTGAAGAATGGTGTTATGACAATTGTCAGATAACTACTGATAAGGCAGTGACATTGATGAATGAATGTGTGCAGGGAACCCTCGCTTTGTTTTCACTGTCTGTTTCTGTCTATCTATCTGTCTGTCTGTATGTCTATCTATCTGTCTATCTATCTATCTATGTGTCTGTCTATCTTTCTGTCTGTCTATCTATCTGTATATCTATCTGTCTATCTGTCTATCTATCTGTCTGTCTATCTATCTGTCTATCTATCTGTCTATCTATCTGTCTATCTGTGTGTTAAACCTGTATGGGTCATACAGCACCTGGGTAATGGGAGGTAATCACAGGTTTGACCTGGAAGAAGAGGCTAGTTCCAATTCTGCAGATAAATAGTCCTTAATCATCATCAAGGTATCCCAGATTGAAGGATTAAGATTCTAAAGATAGCACGTGTTAATACATTTTAAAAATGCTAGACATCTACATAACACTCAACAACATTCACTTGGACTATTTATTAATCTGTGAAAGGTCTTTAACATTGAAGACCACAAAACCCAACATAAATAGAGGCCTTATAGACTCAAGAGATCAGGCAAAAATACAGTGGACCCTCGGTTAACGAAAGGTCCCGTTAACGAAAGCTTCGGAAACTGAAAGCTTTTCGTAATCGGTTAGCGAAAAATTCCTCGGTTACCGAAAGGTATTAGATGTGTCCGCCTGCTCCGCGCAAGCGCAGGACACCAGTGAAGCGTTATTTACCATTGAGAGAACATTACCTAGTGCGCTCTTTCAAAGATTCACAATATATTTGGTGTTTTTTTTGGTGGTTTAGTGATTGTCACTGTGAAATAAGTCACCATGGGTCCAAAGAAGCTTCCTAGTGGCACCCCAGTGGTACCATTCATGCAGGGAGTGTAGCAGGCATGTAGGGAGTGTAGCATTCATGCATTAAATGAAAAAGAAGGGAAGTAACCCCAGAGAGGGACTTGTTACCTGAAGTCCTTTTGGAGGGGGATTTCCCTTCCAACCATTAACACCCTGCCCTTGTCAGCAACTCTACCTTCCAGATGCCTGCAACTCTTCAATAAAGGTAAGTAAATGTTATTGTTTTTTTTTAGAGTGATTATTTTTTTGTGGAACGAATTAATTGTATTTACATTATTTCTTATGGGAAATAAGGTTTCAGATTATGAAAGATTCAGATTAAGTAATAGCTCCTGGACCGGATTAATTTCGTTAACCGAGGGTCCACTGTATCAGAACTTTACTAATAAATACCGGTATCCCTAGAGTAGCATTTTAAGTCCTCTACTATTCCTCCTGTAAATAAATGGCCTACCATTTACTACCCAATGAATTAAACTAATACTCTTTGCTGATGACACCACTTATATATTCTCAAACACAAACTCAGCTGTATTAAATGACTCAATAAATGAAGACCTTGTATAAATATCTACACTGGCATGCCAGCAAACACATTCACATAATTATGTAGAAAAACTTACATAATACTTTCTGAAAACAAACTAGCTGACTAAATAAAATTTTAAATATATTACACAAAGTAAATATTAAAGAACATTTTTTTGTTTGTACCTGGGTAAGTTTTTTAATTTAATAACCATATCTAGGCCTTAATTACTAAATTTAAAAAGAAAAACTTTTGTTTTTCTTTTTAGGTCACCCTGCCTCGATGGGATATGGCCAGTTCATTGAAAAAAAAAATCTAAGCCTTAGACAGGGATGCATGATGTCACCATGATTGTTTAACATATATGGGGTTGTAAAAGAAGTGAATGCTAGGATCTTGGGGAGAGGTGTGGGATTAAAAGATAATGAATCTAATACAATATGGGAGCTATCACAATTGCTTTTTGATGATGACACGGTACTTTTGGGAGACCCTGAAGAGAAGTTGCAAAGGTAAACAGACGAATTTGGGCGGATATGTAAAAGAAGGAAATTAAAAGTAAATATTGGAAAGAGCAAGTTAATGAGAGTAACATAAAATCTAGGCACTATGAGACTGGATATCAGATTGGAGGGAAGGAGTATGGAGGAAGTAAATGTGTTTTAATACTTGGAAGAAGGCTTGTCAGCAAATGGGTCCACAAAAGATGAGGCAAGCCATAGAACTCGGGGGAAAAAAAGTGAGTGGTGCAATGAGTTATCTGTAAACACAGGGTGGATAGGGGGGCAATGTGGCAGATGTTGCAGGTGTATGGAATAGGAGGTAGGTTACTGAAAGCAGTGAAGAGTTTATACGAGGATAGTGAGGCTCAGGTTAGAGTATGTAGGAGGGAGATTATTCCCCAGTAAAAGTAGGCCTTAGACAAGGATGTGTGATGTCACCATGGTTGTTCAATATATTTATAGATGGGGTTGTAAGAGAAGTGAATGCACAGGTGTTGGCAAGAGGTGTGGGGTTAAAAGATAAAGAATCTAACACAAAGTGGGAGTTGTCACAGTTGCTTTTTGCTGATGACACTGTGCTTTTGGGAGATTTTGAAGAGAAGTTGCAGAGGTTGGTGGATGAGTTTGGTAGGGTATGTAAAAGAAGGAAATTGAAAGTGAATATAGGAAAGAGTAAGATGATGAGGATAACAAAAAGATTAGGTGATGAAAGATTGGATATCAGATTGGAGGGAGAGAGAGTATGGAAGAGGTGAATGTATTCAGATATTTAGGAGTGGACGTGTCAGCAGATGGGTCTATGAAGGATGAGATGAATCATAGAATTGATGAGGGTAAAAGGGTAAGTGGTGCACTTAGGAGTCTGTGGAGACAAAGAACTTTGTCCGTGGAAGCAAAGAGGGGGATGTATGAGAGTATAGTTATACCAACACTCTTATATGGGTGTGAAGCATGGGTGGTGAATGTTGCAACAAGGAGAAGGCTGGAGGCAATGGAGATGTCATGTCTGAGATCAATGTGTGGTGTGAATATAATGCAGCGAATTCATAGTGTGGAAAATAGGAGGAGGTGCGGGATTACCAAGACTATTATCCAGAGGGCTGAGGAGGGGTTGGTTGGTAAGGTGGTTTGGACATGTAGAGAGGATGGAACAAAGTAGAATGACTTCGAGAGTGTATAAATCTGTAGTGGAGGGAAGACGGGGTAGGGGTCAGCCTGGGAAAGGTTGGAGTGAGGGAGGGGGGTAAAGGAGGTTTTGTGTGCGAGGGGCTTGGACTTCCAGCAAGCATACCTGAGTGTATTTGACAGGAGTGAATGGAGACAAATGGTTTTTAATACTTGACGAGCTGTTGGAGTGGAAGCAAAGTAACATTTATGAAGGGATTCAGGGAAACCGGCAGGCCGGACTTGAGTCTAGGAGATGGGAAGTACAGTGCGTGCACTATGAAGGAGGGGTGTTAACCCTTTGACTGTCGGAGGCCCCATTCTGAAACTGTCATTCTCTGTCGCAAAATTTTGGAAAAAAAATAAATTATTTTCTCTTATGAAATGATAGAGAATCTTTTCCCGATTGTAATGACCCCAAAAGTATGAAATATGATGAAAAACTTACGAAATTACGCTCTCGCAAAGTTAGCGATGTCAGCGACATATACGCATCGCCGATTTTGCCCTATTTTCAGCCAATTCCATTGTTACAGTCGACCAAACTCATAGTTATTTCTTTAGAACTCCATTTGTTCTATCGATTGAGTACAAGAAACCACCAATTTACCAATTTCAACTACCCAATAAAGTGGTCAGAAATTGGCAATTTCGCCAATTTCATGCAAAATAAAAAAATGTAAATTTCAAAACAGGGTCTAGAATAAACAATGCAGATGTTATCTGTTTATTAGTCACGTCTTTAGGCCCCTCTTATATTACTCTTGCTTTCTATTTTGATTTTTTTATTCACACAAAAATAGAAGATTTATTGTTATGCAGACTATTGCATTATTGTAAAAACGGTATAAATAATATCTGTGCACTTGTGAAAGAATATTAGACTCACCAGTTGATGTGTATTGGACGCGTGGCATGATTTGTTTACTCTTGAACATTGGCAAAAATCGAACATTTCTGCTACTTTGAGCTCAATTTCAAGATCGTTTTCATCATGAAACTAATCAAAAACATCTCTATTCCTGTAATATGATTTCCATTCTATCAAAAAGAAAAAGAGAATACAACCATAAATACTATACGAAAATACACCTCAAAGTCGGCGTTTTATTCCAAAAACATGGTCAGAGTTTTTTTTTTTCTCATTATGCACTGCGTGCTGCAGGATTTTTTTTATACTGCACACACTGACCACACAGACCCATTCTCTCATATGTGGGCCTACCAGCTTTCTCCCGTTTGATTTAGGGCCGCTAGAATTTGTGAGTATATATACAGTCATCCCTTGGTTTTCGCTTGTCCCAGTTTTCGCCGATTTTGGTTTTCGCCGACTTTTTTCAGGGAAAATTTGTCTTAGTTTTCGCCGATTGTTTTAGTTTTCGCCGACCGTATGGGACCTGTCCACCAGTGTCGCGCACATACAAAGGCCGTAGGCCCGCCACCCACGCACCTCCCACGCACATTGTCACGCAGTCTAGCATTGTTTACCCTTGAGTGAACATCACCCCAGGAGTTTATACAAAACATTTATTAACAATTCATTGTTTTTGGGCCTTGATTATTGTGTGTGACTACTAAATAAGCTACCATGGGCCCAAAGAAAGCTCCTAGTGCCACTTCTTTGGTAAAGAAAGTGAGGAACACTGTAGAAATGAAGAAAGAAATAATAGAAAAATATGATAGTGAAAGTGAGAAACACGATGGAGTTTAAGAGTGTAGCAGGCATGCAGGGAGTGTAGCATGCATGCAGGGAGTGTAGCATGCATGCAGGGAGTGTAGCAGGTATGCAGGGAGTGTAGCAGGTATGCAGGGAGTGTAACATGTATGCAGGGAGTGTAGCATGTATGCAGGGAGTGTAACAGGTATGCAGGGAGTGTAACAGGTATGCAGGGAGTGTAACATGTATGCAGGGAGTGTAGCATGTATGCAGGGAGTGTAGCATGTATGCAGGGAGTGTAACAGGTATGCAGGGAGTGTAACAGGTATGCAGGGAGTGTAGCATGTATGTAGGGAGTGTAACAGGTATGTAGGGGGTGTAGCAGGTATGCAGGGAGTGTAGCATGTATGCAGGGAGTGTAACAGGTATGCAGGAGTGTAACAGGTATGCAGGGAGTGTAACAGGTATGCAGGGAGTGTAGCAGGTATGCAGGAGTGTAACATGTATGCAGGGAGTGTAGCATGTATGCAGGGAGTGTAGCATGCATGCAGGGAGTGAGCAGGTATGCAGGGAGTGTAGCATGTATGCAGGGAGTGTAGCAGGTATGCAGGGAGTGTAACAGGTATGCAGGGAGTGTACAGGTATGCAGGGAGTGTAGCATGTATGAGGGAGTGTAGCATGTATGAGGGAGTGTAGCAGAGAGGGAGTGTAGCAGGCAGGGAGGGAGTGTAGCAGGCAGGGAGGGAGTGTAGCAGGCATGCAGGGAAGTGACCCCGGATAATGACTTGGTACCTAGAGTCCTTATGGAGGGGGATTTCCCTTCCAAAAATTAGGGTCTCTTCCCTCTCCCCTCTTCCCTCTCTCCCATCCAGCAACATCAGTCTTCAATAAAGGTAAGTGCCACATTCAGTTCATTCATTTGTGCATGTAAATCTATCTTTAAGGCCCCCCAATTTTTTTTTTCCAAACATCTGGGTTTCTTGAACGGATTAATTGAATTTCCATTATTTCTTATGGGGAAAATAGTTTTGGTTTTCGCCGATTTTGGTTTTAGCCAATCCATCTGGAACGGATTAAAATCGAAAACCGAGGGATGACTGTACGTCCGAAACACTGGCTCGTAAGACGTATATATATGACCGAAACAGTCAAAGGGTTAATGTTGCAGTTTTATAACTGTAGTGAAAGCATGCCTCTGGAAAGACAGTGATGGAGTGAATGATGAAAAAAAATTTTTTTTGGGCCACCCTGCCTTGGTGGGAAACAGCCAATGTGTTAATAAAATAATAATAACAAAGAACCTTAGCCATGGAGGCAAAAGGGGTAATGTACCAGAGCATGGGTGCAAAGCATTGGTTTAAACATAGCAGCAAGGATAAGACTGGAAGCAGCAGAGCCATTTTGTTGGAGGGCAATGTGTTGTGTAAATATTAAGCCAAAAACTTGGAGCTTGGAGATTAGAAGGTGGAGTTATCAAAAGTATTATTCAGAGTGGAGATGATTATGTTGAGGTGGTTTGGATATTTAGAGGAAAAGTAGGAGTATGGATCATCCTAGGAAATGTTGGAGGGAGGGGGTAAGGAAGGTTTTGACTGCTAGGGCCTTGGACATCCAACAGGCTTGTGTGAACATGTTAGGAATGAGTACAGTGGACCCCCGGAGTTCGTAATGAATCAGTTCCAGAGGGCGCTCCGAACACCGAATATTACGAACTCCGAATATATTTTCCCCATAAGAAATAATGGAAATAAAATTAATCCGTTCCAGACACCCAAAAGTATTAAAATAAATTCTTTTTGTACAACAAATATACATTATATTACACAGAAAACAATGAGACATAAGAAATAAACAGTAATAACATGTCACTTACCTTTATTGAAGAGTTGTTGATGTGTGGAAGACGGGAGGAGGGGAGAGGATGGAGGAGTTGCTAGTGTTTGGAAGGGGAATCCCCTTCCATTAACACTTCAGGTACCAAGTTCTTTTCTGGGGTTACTGGCCTTTTTCTTTTAATGCCACTAGGATCAGGTTGAGAGTCACTTGACCCCTGTCTGACAAAAATAATTGTCCAGGGAGCTCTGTATCTGGCATTCCTTTAAAACAGCAATGAAGTGGGACACTACAATCTCATTGTACATGTTGCTAGCACGAGCTGCAACAGCTTTGGTAGGGTGATAATGCTCCATAAATCTTTGCAAGTCACTCCACTTGGCACACATCTCCTTAATCTTTGAAGAAGGCAACGTCCTCCATATCTCTTCCTCCTCCTCTGAATCACTTTCCTGAGCTGTGGTCTGTTTCTGTTGCAGTTGAAGCTCTTGCAGAACTGCAGTGGTTAGCTCTTCATTGTGGTCCTCCACCAACTCTTCCACATCCTCACATGGACTTCCCCAGTGCCACAATTTTTTCCACAACAGGCTCAGGGCCCTGAGGCTCAGCCCCAAACTCTTCAAAATCCCTCTCTGGGACACAGTCTGGCCACAATTTTCTCTAAGCAGAGTTCAAAGTCCTGGTGCTCACTTCCTCCCAAGCCTTCCCTATATGGTTTATGCAATTGAGGATATTGAAGTGATCTTTCCAGAACTCTCTTAGGGTTACAGCAGTATCTGAGGTTATGTCAAAGCACCTTTGAAACATTGCTTTGGTGTATAGTTTTTTGAAGTTACAAATAACCTGCTGGTCCATGGGCTGGAGGAGAGGAGTGGTATTAGGGGGCAAGAATTTCACTTTGATGAACTTCAAATCCTCCACAATTTGCTCTTCCAAGTCTGGAGGATGACCAGGAGCATTGTCCATTACCAGGGGGCACTTAAGTGGCAATTTATTTTCCAGGAGGTATTTCTTCACACTGGGGCCAAACACCTCATTGAACCAATCAAGGAAAATTTTCCTCGTGACCCATGCCTTATTGTTAGACTTCCACATCACACATTACCTCTGTGGCACATCACACATTAACTCTGTGGCATTTGAGGTTTGCTCAAGGCAAATTCCCTTAAGGAAAAGGAGGAGAAGATGTAAACTAGAAAGAGAGAGGCGCTCCCTATACAGGCGAAGGTAAAGAATAACGGAGCAGCTACAAGAGGCCAATATATCTGAAATACGTAGGGAGACACTGGTCAGAGAAATAGCAAACATCGAATTAAAACTAAAAGAATCCTACAGGAATCAAGAAACGGGAAGAACTAAAAGCCATAAATGAAATTGAAAGAAACCCAAAGTATTTCTTTTCTTATGCCAAATCAATGTCGAGAACAACATCCAGTATTGGGCCCCTACTTAAATGGGATGGGTCCTACACAGATGACATCAGGGAAATGAGTGAGTTACTAAAGTCCCAGTATGACTCAGTTTTTAGCGAGCCGCTAACCAGACTGAAAGTCGAAGACCTAAATTAATTTTTTATGAGAGTGCCACAGAACTTGGTAGACGCAAGCCTATCTGACATTACCCTGATGCCAAATGACTTCGAAAAGGCAATAAATGACATGCCCATGCACTCCGCTCCAGGCCCAGACTCATGGAACTCCGTGTTCATCAAGAACTGCAAGAAGCCCCTATCACATGCTTTTAACATCCTATGGAGAGGGATCATGGACACTGGGGTCGTCCCGCAGTTACTAAAAACAACAGACATAGCCCCCTCCACAAAGGGGTCAGTAAAGCAATAGCAAAGAACTACAGCCCAATAGCGCTAACGTCCCATATCATAAAAATCCTCGAAAGGGTTCTAAGAAGCAAGATCACCACTCATCTAGATACCCATCAATTACACAACCCAGGGCAGCATGAGTTTAGAGCAGGTCGCTCCTGTCTGTCCCAACTACTGGACCACTACGACAAGGCCCTGGATGCTCTAGAAGACAAACAGAATGCAGATGTTATATACACAGAATTAGCAAAAGCCTTTGACAAGTGTGACCATGGTGTAATAGTACACAAAATGCGTGATAAAGGAATAACAGGAAAAGTTGGTAGATAGATCTATAATTTCCTAACAAGTAGAACACAAAGAGTAGTTAGTAGTCAACAGAATAAGGTCTGAGGTAGCTACAGTGAAAAGCTCTGTTCCACAAGGCACAGTACTCGCTCCCATCCTGTTTCTCATCCTCATATCGGACATAGACAGAGATGTAAGCCACAATGCAGTGTCTTCTTTTGCAGATGACACCCGAATCTGCATGACAGTGTCCACCGTTAAAGACACTGCAAGACTCCAAGCAGACATCAACCAAATCTTTAAATGGGCTGCAGAAAACAATAAGAAGTTCAATGATGAGAAATTTCAATTACTCAGATATAGAAAACGTGAGGAAATTAAAATCTCATTGGAGTACAAAACAAATTCCAACCACACAATAGAGCGAAAAACTAATGTCAAAGACCTGGAAGTGATCATGTCAGAGGATCTCACCTTCAAGGACCATACCACCGTAGCAATCGCATCTGCTAGAAAAATGACAGGATGGATAATGAGAACCTTCAAAACCAGGGATGCCAAGCCCATGTTGACACTTTTCAGGTCGCTTGTTCTATGTAGGCTGGAATATTGCTGCACACTAACTCCACCTTTCAAGGCAGGTGAAATTGCTGACCTAGAAAATGTGCAGAGAACCTTCACAGCACGCATAACTGCAATAAACCACCTCAATTACTGGGAACGCTTGAAGTTCCTAAACCTGTACTCCCTAGAACGCAGGAGGGAGAGATACATTATTATATACTCTTGGAAAATTCTCGAGGGATTAGTACCAAACTTGCACACGAGTCACTCCCTACGAAAGCAAAAGACTCGGCAGACGATGTAACATCCCCCCAATGAAAAGCAAGGGTGCCACTAGCACGTTGAGAGACAACACAATAAGTGTCAGGGGCCCAAGACTGTTCAACTGCCTCCCAGCATACATCAGGGGGATGACCAACAAACCCCTGGCTGTCTTCAAGCAGGCACTGGACAGGCACCTAAAGTCTGTACCTGACCAGCCAGGCTGTGGTTCGTACGTTGGACTGCGTGCGGCCAGCAGTAACAGCCTGGCTGATCAGGCTCTGATCCAATATGAGGCCTGGTCACAGACTGGGCCGTAGGGGCGTTGACCCCTGTAACTCTCTCCAGGTATACTCCAGGTATACACACAAATTAGCCTTGGCAACACTGTACTTCTTGAACGCTCTGGGATTTTCAGAGTGATACACGAGTAAAGGCTTCACTTTGAAATTCCCACTAGAATTAGCACACAACATAAGAGTTAGCCTGTCTTTCATAGGCTTGTGTCCTCCTCTGTAATGTAGGTCCATTTGGCAGTTTCTTCCAAAACAGGCATGTTTCGTCACAATTAAACACTTGTTCTGGTTTAAATCCTCCAGCCTCTACATAGCTTTTGAATTCCTGCACATATTTTTCAACAGCAAGTTTGTCTGAACTGGCTGCCTTACCATGCCTTATCACACTGTGTATGCCACTACGCTTCTTAAATCTGTCAAACCAGCCTTTGCTGGCTTTAAATTCGTTCACTTCAGCACTCGTTGCAGGCATTTTCTTGACGAGATCACCATGCAATTGCCTTGCTTTTTCAGATATTATCGCCTGCGTAACACTATCTCCTGCTAATTCTTTCTCGGTGATCCACACCAACAACAAAGTCTCAACATCTTCCAGTATTTGCGATCTCTGTTTTGTGACCATACTTGCACCTTTCGCAACAACAGCGTCCTTGATTTCCTTTCCCTTGGCCACAATGGAAGCGATGGTTGCATAGGCTTTGCCATACTGCCTGGCCAGCTCAGTGACACGAACTCCACTTTCAAATTTTGCAATGATCTCTTTTTTCAGTTCTACCATATTTCTGACATTCTTTACCACAGGCTTGGCACTAGGAGCTTTCTTGGGGCCCATGGTGGCTTATTTAGCAGGTGTAAGCACTAAAAACACTGGAATAATGACAAAATGTATGGTATAAATGCATGGGAATGTGTGGGTGGCGCTCACTCGCTGGTAAACAATGGCACACTGACTCTCAATGGAGTGTCGGGCCCGCTCAGACCACGCGTACGCGTCCGGGATGAATCACGAACTCCGAGCGGATCCATGAACACCGAACCAATATTTTTCCAAAAAAATATCACGAACTCCAACACCTACGAACTCCGGGGGTCTACTGTATAGGTGATTGGTTTGTATCATTTGACATGTTGTTGGACTGTAAGTAAATTAACATTTATGAAGGAATTAAGGGATAATGGTTAGCGAGACTAGTCTTGGAGGAACGAAGTACAGTACCTGCATTTTGAAGGAGGGATAGGGATGTTGCAATTTGAAGAGTCATCTGAGCTGTGATCTCAGCACACTTCTGGCAAGACAATGATTGACTGAATGACAGAGAAAGTGTTTCTTCACTTTCATATCAACCTACTTTGATGGGAAATGGCCAATGTGTTAAAAAAAATTAAATAAATAACCTGAATTTCCAGTTTGAGCATTCCAGAAGAAATCAGGCATCAAAAATAAAAAATCTCAAAATAGATAGTGTAGTAGGCCAGACCAACAAGGAGGTGGCACAGCTATGTTATACTCAGACCAGCTTGAATGTATTAACAATACATGCACAAGAGATGAACATGGAGAATATATAATAGCTAAGTTTAAATCCAAATACCTACAAAAACCTCTCACAGTTATAAACATCTATAGATTACCCCAGTCAAACATTCAACAATTTAGTGAAAAATTAGGAAGTATGATTGCTGATGCACACATGAACAAAGACCACTTAATCCTCACAGGAGACTTCAATATAAACCTCCTACAAGATCAGGACCCACAAGTAACTGAATTCACAAACACTATGAGCAACTGCTTGCTGCTCCCGACAATAACAAAACCTACGAGAATCTCTGAGACCTGTGCCTCTCTATTAGACCATATCTGGACAAACACCATATCCCCATTAAAATCAGGCATAATCACAGACAATACCACAGACCACTACCCAACCTTTCTCATAACAAATCTCGGAAAATTACCACTAGAGACTACTAAAGTTACCTTCAGACTACATAATGAGACAGCTATAAATAACTTTATAACAGCTATGACAAACACTGACTGGCAAACAGAAATAGACAACTTCCCAGATACTGACTTATGTATTAATAATTTTCTTAAAAGACCCAATACCTCTATAACAAGCATTGCCCTAAAAAACTAAACAAATCACAACTAAAAGATTAAATAGTCCCTGCCTAACCCCCAGCATACTCAAATCCATTAATATAAAGCACCTATATGAAAAACAGTACAGAATGTGGCAAATAACAAGAGAGCAAACAAAACGCTACTCATCAAACCTAACGAGTCTGATAAGAAGGTCAAAAAAATTGTACTATGAGAACAGATTACATAACTTAAAAGGTGATATAAAAAAGACCTGGAAAACCCTATCTGAAATTCTAGGAACTAAAAAGATATCCACAAATAGAACAATCAAGCTAACAAAACCAGATGAACCCCTACTCCCACCTATTGAAACAGCAAACAAACTCAATGATTTCTTCTCCACCATAGGTAAAAAGCTGGCAAGCAAAATCCCAAGTTCAAATACTCCACCTAACGACTATCTCACTGGCACCTATCCGAACACACTATTCCTAGCCCCAACCAACCCAATAGAAGTTTCACTTATAATCAACACACTAAAAAACAAAGCAGGTGACCTAAATAACTTACCACCATTAAATCATACCTAAGCAACAGAAACCAATATGTGTACACAAATGGAGCTAGCTCCACCGCGCAAACTATTACCGTAGGTGTCCACAGGGAAGTGTTCTTGGCCCACTTCTCTTTCTCATTTACATTAACGACCTACCAAATGCATCTCAACTACTCAAACCCATACTTTTTGCAGATGACACTACATACGTTATCTCGCACCCTAGCCCAGACATACTAGCCAACACTGCAAATACTGAATTGCAGAAAATATCTACCTGAATGATGACCAACAAACTTACTCTCAATATTGATAAAACCTATTTTATCCAGTTTGGGAACAGAGCTACAAACGCACCACTTAACATAATGATAAACGGGTCCCCTATCGCAAAACTCACAGAGGGAAAATTCTTAGGAATCCATCTTGACAGTGGCCTCAAATTTCAGACACATATACAACAAATTTCCAAGAAAGTCTCAAAGACCGTGGGAATACTATCCAAGATACGGTACTATGTTCCACAACCAGCTCTCCTTACCCTATATCACTCACTCATTTACCCATACCTTACCTATGGAATCTGCGCATGGGGCTCTACATCAATAACTCATCTCAGACCACTAATAACACAACAAAAGGCAGCAGTTAGAATGATAACAAATTCACACTCCAGACAACATACTCCACCAATATTCAAAAACCTAAACTTACTCACTATACAAGACATCCATACTTTTTACTGTGCCTATTACATACATAGAACACTCTATGCAAATATTAACCCACCACTCAAACTTCTCCTTACCAATTTTAACAGGACACATGACCATAACACTAGACACAGATCACTCCTCGATGTTCCCCGTGTCCATCTAACATTATGTAAAAACTCAATGCATATAAAAGGCACGAAAATTTGGAATTCATTACCTGTCATTGCCAAAGAAACCCTGCCTGTACCCCAATTCAAAACGATGCTAAAAAATCACCTTCTCACCCAAAGCTAAATGCTCAATATCAAACATTCTCAACAAAGTAGAATAATCACTTAATGTAAAAACCTGACTAATCACTTAAATGTAAAAACCTAATACATACTAAGCTAACTATTACCTAACATTTACATTATAATGACAACGTAAACTGTAACTGCAATGCAACTAATTGTTTTAAATTGTTATCTCACTCAATTAGTTGCATTGCTGCAATTAATTGATATGTTCAACTTATATTCAAACTTTATAACTTAGATATGCAATTACGTATACTTATTTTATAAATTGTCAACCATAACTTTTTACCATGTAGTCTAGAATAAAGTAGTCTTAATTAAGAATGCCCGCAATGCACAGCATATTAGGGGCTTTTGGCATGTACATCTCATTAAGAAATATATCTTGTCTACCATGTATCATTGTACCATGTCACAATAAAGTATTATTATTATTATTATTATTATTATTATTATTATTATTATTATTATTATTATAGTATAAGTAATTGTCTATAGAACAAGAGAACTATTATTATTATTATTATTATTATTATTATTATTATTATTATTATTATTATTATTATTATTATAGTATAAGTAATTGTCTATAGAACAAGAGAACTTACCTTGCCATAAATGTTACAAGTCTATTGTAAAAAAACTTTTCTTTGTGTTCTTCATAAAACTTTTGTGTTTCTTTTTCAGATAACCAAATCTTCTTGTGCCGCACAACCAGGAAATCTTCTTGAATAATCCTGTTATGTATGGCCTGAGGAGACATTTTATAAGTACAGTAACTTTTAAAAGTTCCATTAATGCAGTTTTTTACCTTAAATCCAATCCTAACCTATTACCATCCATTCTGAATTTTAATCCTAACCTATCACCATGCAGTATGTATTTTAGTACTAACCTATCACCATTCATTATGTATTTTAATCCTAACCTATCACCATTCATTATGTATTTTAATCCTAACCTATCACCATTCATTATGTATTTTAATCCTAACCTATCACCATGCATTCTGTACTTTAATCCTAACCTATCACCATGTACAGTGGTCCCTCAGTTTTCGTGCATCTCCAAACTCGAACATTTATGTAAGTGTATTTTCGTAAGTGCTGTTGCAAGTGTATTTTTGGGGGTCTGAAATAGACTAACCTACATGACATTATTTCTTAAGGAAGTAAATTCATTCGGTAATGGCACTTGAGAAGCTTTCTGGAACGAATTTTCGGCGAAAACCGAGGGACCACTGTATTCAGTATTTTAATCCTAACCTATCACTATGCATTATGCATTTTAATCCTATCAGCATGAATTCAGTATTTTAATCCTAAACTATCACCATGAATTCTGTTCTCTAATCCTATCCTATTACCATGAATTCTATTCTCTAATCCTATTACCATGCTTGGTCTCTGTGGTGGCTGTTGATCTAAAATTTCTATGAAGCTTAACAAAATTACCAGAATGCTTAAATAAAAAATAATTTTAGTTGTAAACAAACACTGCTCTTCAATTCAGATCAATTCTAAAAGACTACAGTGGACCCCCAGTTTACGTACTGCTCCAAACTCGAACAATTATGTAAGTGTATTTTTGTAAGTGCTTTTGTAAGTGTATTTTTGGGGGTCTAAAAGGACTAATCTAATTTACATTATTCCTTATGGGAACAAATTTGTTTGGTAACGGCACTTGAACAGCATTCTGGAATGAATTAATTATGTAAACCGGGGTTCCACTGTACAGTGGACCCTTGGTTAACGAACACCACGGAAATCGTACAATTATGTAAGTATAATATTGTAAGTGCATGTGGAAGTGTATTTTTGGGGGTCTGAAATAGACTAACCTACATGACATTATTTCTTAAGGAAGTAAATTCGTTCGGTAATGGCACTTGAGCAGGCTTCTGGGATGAAGTTTTTTCGTTAACCGAGGGTCCACTGTATTCTCAAAATTTTGAATTCCTGCATATGCTGAGTGTTCTAACAAATAGCCAACAGTCCTCCTTATTTTAAATTCAAAAACAGAGTACAGTCATCCCTTGGTTTTCGATTTTAATCCGTTCCAGATGGATCAACTAAAACCAAAATCGGCGAAAACCAAAACTATTTTCCCTATAAGAAATAATGGAAATTCAATTAATCCGTTCCAGAAACCCAGAAGTTTGGAAAAAAAAATTGGGGGGCCTTAAAGATAGATTTACATGCACAAATGAATGAACTCTATGTGGCACTTACCTTTATTGAAGACTGATGTTGCTGGATGGAAGAGAGGGAGGAGGGGAGAGGGAAGAGACCCAATTTTTTGGAAGGGGAATCCCCCTCCATAAGGAATTTAGGTACAAGTCCTTATCCGGGGTCACTTCCCTGCATGCCTGCTACACTCCCTGCATGCCTGCTACACTCCCTCCCTGCCTGCTATACTCCCTCCCTGCCTTCTACACTCCCTGCTTTCCTGCTACATTCTCTGCATACCTGCTACACTCCTTGCATACCTGTTACACTCCTTGCATACCTGAACACTCACTGCATGCCTGCTACACTCCCTGCATACCTGCTACACTCCTTGCATACCTGCTACACTCCCTGCATACCTGCTACACTCCTTGCATACCTGCTACACTAATTGCATACCTGCTACACTCCCTGCATACCTGCTACACTCACTGAATGCCTGCTACACTCCCTGCATACCTGCTACACTCCTTGCATACCTGCTACACTCCCTGCATACCTGCTACACTCCCTGTATACCTGCTACACTCCCTGCATACCTGCTACACTCCCTGCATGCATGCTACACTCCCTGCATGCATGCTACACTCCTGCATACCTGCTACACTCTTGCATACCTGCTACACTCCTGCATACTGACACTCCTCACTACCTGCATCTGCTACACTCCTGCATCTGCTACACTCCTGCATGCCTGTACACTCCTGCATACCTGCTACACTCCCTGCATGCCTGCTACACTCTTAAATTCCATCGTGTTTCACTTTCTTTACCAAAGGACTGGCACTAGAGCTTTCTTTGGGCCCATGGTAGCTATTTAGTAGTCACACACAATAATCAAGGGCCAAAAACAATGAATTGTTAATAAATGTTTTGTATGAACTCCTGGGGTGATGTTCACTCAAGCATAAACAATGCTAGTCTGTGTGACAATGTGCGTGGGAGGTGCGTGGGTGGCAGGCCTACGGCCTTTGTATGCACACGGCACTGGTATACAGGTTCCGTACCATAGGCGAAAACTGAGACAATCGGCGAAAACTGAGACAATTTTTCCACAAAAAAAGTGAGCAAAAACCAAAATCAGCGAAAACTGAGACAATCGAAAACCAAGGGATGACTGTATGGTACAGTGGACCCTCGCTATTTGAACACTCCAAACTCGCCCTTTTATGTAAGTTTATTATTGTAAGTGCTTTTATAAGTGTATTTTTGGGGGTCTGAAATGGACTAATCTAATTTACATCATTCCTTATGGGAATAAATTCGTTTGGTAACAACACTTGAACAGCATTCTGGAATGAAGAATGTTCGAATAGCGGGGGTCCACTGTACAGTGGACCCCCGCCTAACGAGTAAAATTCATTCCAGAAGCCTGCTCAAGTGCCATTACCAAACCAATTTTCTCCCTTAAGAAATAATGTCAAGTAGGTTAGTCCATTTCAGACCCCCAAAAATACACTTCCACAAGCACGTACAATATTATACTTACATAATTGTACGATTTCCGGGGTGCTCATTAAGCGGGGTCCACTGTATATTGAACACAGATAAAAGCACTAAATACCCATTACAAGTACTCTGATATGGCAAACTGACTGTCTTCAGTCCCCTTCCCCAACCTTTATGTCAAACTTCCTCTTTCTTCCTCACACCCATTTATCCCAGCACAATATGGGATGGAAAAAGACACAAATGTAGTACAGGTCGGCCATCACAAATCCGGCATCATCGGAACCTGTAGGGTGCCAGATTAGTGACTTTGCCGGATTACCCAATTTACGCCCTATTTTTGGCCCATTCCATTGTTCCAGCCTACCAAACTCATAGCTATTTCGCTAGTATTCCTTCTATAGTGCTGCTTAAATTCAGCAAGGTTTATATAAGCGTTGCACTGAACCTTCGCTTCAGTGCAACTCTTGCAAGAACAAATCTTGCAAGATCTCTTCTTGTTTCTGGTTTGTTATACAAAATCGCTAGCTGGTTTATTATGCATTAAAATCCATCGACTACACGATGGTCTTTAACCCTTTCAGGGTCGGTGCCGTACTAGTACAGTACATTTTATGCACCAGGGTCGGTGCCGTACTAGTACGCGTAAATTCTAGCGGCCTCAAATTAAGCTGGAAGCGGCTGGTAGGCCAACATATGAAAGAATGGGTCTGTGTGGTCAATGTACGCAGTATAAAAAAAATCCTGCAGCACACACTGCATAATGAGAAAAAAAAACTGACCGTATTTTTCGTTTAAAACAGCGACTTTGCAGTCTATTTTCGTATGGTATTTATTTATGTATTCTCGTTTTCTTGGTCTCATTTGATAGAATGGAAGATATATTACAGAAATAGGGATGATTTTTAAGATGACAAGTATCTTGAAATTGAGCTCAAAGTAGCGAAAATGTTCGATTTTTGCAGATGTTCAAGAGTAAACAAATCACGCCAAGCGTCCAATACACGTCAACTGGTGAGTCTAATATTCTTTCACAAGTGCGCTGATATTATTTATACCATTTTTACAATGATGCAGTTGTATACATAACAGAAAATCTTCTATTTTTGTGAGAATAAAAATTCAAAATGGAAAGCAAAAGTAATGTAAGAGGGGCCTGAAGACGTGACTAATGAACAGAGAAGATGTTATTTTAGTGCCACGAATGTCTGCCTTGTTTATTCTGGACCCCATTTCGAAATTGGCATCGTTTGAAATTTATGTGAAATTGGCCAAATTGCCAATTTCTGACCACTTTTTTTGGGTAGTTGAAATTGGTAAATGGGCGGTTTCTTGTACTCAATCGATAGAAGAAATGGAGTTCTAGCGAAATAGCTATGATTTTAGTAGACTGGAACACTGGAATTGGCAAAAAATACGGCTCAAAGTGGGCAAAATTGCATATGCGTAAATATCGTCGAGACCGATAACTTCACGAGAGCATAATTCCGTAAGTTTTCGATCAAATTTCATACTTTTGGTGCCATTATGATCAGAAAAAGATTCTCTATCATTTCATAAGATTTTTTTTTTTCCCCAAAAAAATTTTTGACCCTGAGAACGAGTTTGGGAGTGAGCCTGTCGACCCCCAAAGGGTCTTCTCAGAAACCTGTTCCTGGGGTCGAAAAATTTTTGAAAAAAAAAAAAATTCTTATATGATAGAGAATCTTTTTCCGATCATAACGGCACCAAAATTATGAAATTGATCGAAAACAAATGGAATTATGCTTTCGCAAAGTTAGCGGTATCGATTATATTTACGCATCAGCATTTTGCCCAATTTGAGCCCTATTTTTGGCAAATTTCAATGTTTCAGTCTACTAAAATTATAGCTATTTCGCTAGAACTCTATTTCTTCTATCAATTGAGTGCAAGAAACCGCCTATTTACCAATTTCAACTACCCAAAATAGTGGACAGAAAATGGCAATTTGGCCAATTCACATTAACGTGCCAATTTCAAATAGGTCCAGAATAAGACATTTTCTCTGTTCATTAGTCACGTCTCCAGGCCCCTCTTCATTACTTTGCTTTCATTTTGAATTTTATTCTCACAAAAATTGAAGATTTACTGTTATGTATACAACTGCATTATTGTAAAAATGGTATAAATAATATCAGCGCACTTGTGCAAGAATATTAGACTCGCCAGTTGATGTGTATTGGACACATGGTGTGATTTGTTTACTCTTGAACATCGGCAAAAATCGAACATTTTCACTACTTTGAGCTCAATTTCAAGGTACTTGTCATTGTCAAACCAATCAAAATCATCTCTATTTCTGTAATATATCTTCCATTCTATTAAATGAGACCAAGAAAACGAGAATACATCAATAAATACCATACGAAAATAGACTGCAAAGTCGCTGTTTTCAACAAAAAAACGGTCGGAGTTTTTTTTTCTCATTATGCAGTGTGCTGCAGGATTTTATATACTGCGCACACTGACCACACAGACCCATTCTTTCATATATAGGCCTACCAGCCATTTCCCACTTAATTTGAGGCCGCTAGAATTTACGCGTACTAGTACCGCACCAACCCCTGCTCGTAAAATGTACTAGTATGGTACCGACCCCGAAAGGGTTATTAAGGGAACAAATTCGTTGGTAATGGCTCTTGAACAGCCTTCTGGAATGAATTATGACCGAAACTCGGGGGTCCACTGTATTGTTTATTATGTAATATTAGATTAATTGTGATAGGTAAATAAGCCGTAGTGATGATACTTCTTTTTTTTTTATTAACACCTAGTCCATTTCCCACCAAGGCAGGGTGGCCCGACAAAGAAAAACTTTCATCATTCACTCCATCACTGTCTTGCCAGAGGCATGCTTATACTACAGCTACAAAACTGCAACAGTAACCCTTTCGGGGTTTCGGCCGTACTAGTACGGCTTACGCCCCAGGGTTTTCGACGTACTAGTACGCCTAAATTCTAGCGCCCTCAAATCAAGCAGAAACAGGCTGTTAGGCCTAGATTTGAGAGAATGGGTCTGTGCGGTCAGTGTGTGCAGTATAAAAAAAATCCTGCACCACACAGTGCATATGCTTGTATTCTCGTTTTCTTAGTCTCATTTGATAGAATGGATGATATATTACAGAAATAGAGATAATTTTGACTGGTTTCACGATGCCAACTACCTTGAAACTGAGCTTAAAGTAGCGAAAATATTTGATTTTGGTCGATGTTCAAGAGTAAACAAATCAAACCATGCGTCCAATACACATCAACTGGCGAGTCTAATATTCTTGCACAAGTGCGCTGATATTATTTATACCATTTTTACTATGATGCAGTTGTATACATAACAGTAAATCTTCAATTTTTTGTGAGAATAAAAATTCAAAATGGAAAGCAAAAGTAATGTAAGATCGGCCTGGAGACGTGACTAATGAACAGAGAAGATGTTATTTTAGTGCTAGGAATGTCTGCCTTGTTTATTCTGAACCCTATTTTGAAATTGGCATCGTTTGAAATTTGTGTGAAATTGGCCAAATTGCCATTTTCTGACCACTATTTTGGGTAGTTGAAATTGGTAAATAGGCGGTTTCTTGTACTCAATCGATAGAAGAAAAGGAGTTCTAGCGAAATAGCTATAATTTTAGTAGACTGAAACATTGGAATTTGCCAAAAATAGGGCTCAAAGTGGGCAAAATCGCCGATGCGTAAATGTCATCGATACCCCTAACTTCGCGAAAGCATAATTCCGTTATTTTTCGATCAAATTTCATAATTTTCATGGCGTTATGATCAGAAAAAGATTCTCTATAATTTATTTTTTTCCGAAAAATTTGCAACCCTGAGAACGAGTTTCGGAGAGGGTCCTGAAACTCCCAAAGGGTTAACACCCCTCCTTCAGAGTGCTGGCACTGTACTTCCCATCTCCAGGAATCAAGTCCAGCCTGCCGGTTTCCCTGAAACCCTTCATAAATGTTACCTTGCCTACACTCCAACAGCACGTCAAGTCCTAAAAACCATTTGTCTCCATTCGCTCCTATCTAACACGCTCACGCACGCTTGCTGGAAGTCCAAGCCCCTCGCAGAGAAAACCTCCTTTACCCCCTCCCTCCAACCTTTTCTAGGCCGACCCCTACCCCGCCTTCCCTCCACTACAGATTTATACACTCTCAAAGTCATTCTATTTTGTTCCATCCTCTCTATATTATTAGGGTAATAATAAAGCATATTCCCTGCATCACGAGACTGAGCTAATGGCAACCGACAGTGGCTTCAAAGCCACTTTATCTTTTATTGACTATGTACAGTGGAACCCCGGTTTTCGTTTTTAATCTGTTCCAGAAGGTCGGCCGAAAACCGATTTGTATGAAAACTAAAGTAATATTTCCCATTAGAAATAATGTAAATCCAATTAATCCATTCCAGACACCCAAAAATATTAACAAAAAATACATTTTATAGAGAATAACTATAGTTTTACATACAGAAAACAATGAGAAATAAATAATAATGACTAATTTTAATGGATAAATGAACATTTAAATCACTTTTACCTTTATTGAAGAGACTTATTGTCGTATGGAAGACAGCGAGGAGGGGAGAGGGAGGAGAGGTTATTGTTTGGAAGGGGAATCCCCCTCCATAAGGACTTCAGGTATCAAAGCCCTATCCGGGGTTACTTCCCTTCTTTGTCTTTTACTGGCACTAGGACTAGCTTGAGAGTCACTGGACCATGCAGACACGACTTGCAACAGTTTTGTTAGGGTGATATATCTCCACCAACTCTTCCACATCCTAGCTACAGGATATTTAATGTGGCCCAGAGCCATATTATTAACATCGACATACCATGTTCACTGAGTTTAATCGTTTCTAACAACTACCTTTAGATGCCATCATAAACAAAGGGAGAAGTAATGAATTACTCATGCCAAGAATTGTAAACAAAAGCGTGATGTTTAACCCTTTGAGGGTTGGTCACGTACATGTAATTCATGGCAGCCAGGGTCGGTCACGTACTTATACACGTAAATTCTAGCACCTTCAAATCTGGTGGAAGAAAGCTGGCAGGCCTACATATAATAATAATAATATTTTTTTTTTTTTTTTTTTTATTAACACATCGGCCGATTCCCACCAAGGCAGGGTGGCCCGAAAAAGAAAAACTTTCATCATCATTCACTCCATCACTGTCTTGCCAGAAGGGTGCTTTACACTACAGTTATAAAACTGCAACATTTACACCCTCCTTCAGAGTGCCGGCACTGTACTTCCCATCTCCAGAACTCAAGTCCGGCCTGCCGGTTTCCTGAATCCCTTCATAAATGTTACTTTGCTCACACTCCAACAGCACGTCAAGTATTAAAACCATATGCCTCCATTCACTCCTATCAAATACGCTCACACATGCTTGCTGGAAATCCAAGCCCCTCGCACACAAAACTTCCTTTACCCCTCCCTCCAACCTTTCCTAGGCCGACCCTACCCGCCTTCCCTCCACTACAGATTTATACACTCTCGAAGTCACTCTGTCTCGTTCCATTCTCTCTACATGTCCAAACCACCTCAACAACCCCTCCTCAGCTCTCTGGACAATCGTTTTGGTAATCCCGCACCTCCTCCTAATTTCCAAACTCTGAATTCTCTGCATTATATTCACACCACACATTGACCTCAGACATGACATCTCCACTGCCTCCAGCCTTCTCCTCGTTGCAACATTCATCACCCATGCTTCACACCCATATAAGAGCGTTGGTATAACTATCTCTCATACATTCCCTCTTTACTTCCATGGACAAGGTTCTTTGTCTCCACAGACTCGAAGTGCTCCACTCACCCTTTTCCCCTCATCAATTCTATGATTCACCTCATCCTTCATAGACCCATCCGCCGACATGTCCACTCCCAAATATCTGAATACATTCACCTCCATACTCTCTCCCTCCAATCTGATATCCAATCTTTCGTCACCTATTCTTTTTGTTATCCTCCTCACCTTACTCTTTCCTATATTCACTTTCAATTTTCTTCTTTTACACACCCTACCAAATTCATCCACCAACCTCTGCAGCTTCTCTTCAGAATCTCCCAAAAGCACAGTGTCATCAGCAAAATAATAATAGTTTAATAATAATAGTTTATTTGGACATGATACAAAGAATTACATTTGGTTATTGAGATTACATGAGGTGTACATGCCTAAAGCCCCTAATATGCAGGGCATTTTGGGCAGACTTAAAATTAACTTAAAACTAAATTGTAAGAATTTTTGTAGATAGTTTACAATGAGTATAGGTGAGTATTTAAGCTATGAAATTTGAACATAGTTTAGACATGACATTTTTTAAACATAGTTTTGTACTTTTGTCTTCATTATAAAATTAATGAAATCAGATTAAACAAATTAAAGCAAGAATAATAATAAAATAATAAAAAGTTATGGTTGATAATTTATAAAATTAGTAAAGTTGCATATCTAAGTTATAAAGTTTGAATATAAGTTGAACATATCAATTAATTGTAGCAATTTATTGTAGCAATGCAACTAATTGAGTGAGATAACAATTTAAAACAATTAATTGCATTGCAGTTAGTTTACGTGGTCATTATAATGTAAGTGTTGTGGAAATAATTAGCTAAGTACGTATGTAATATTCATAACAGGTTTTACATTCAATTGATTAGTCAGGTTTTTACGTTAAGTGATTATTCTACTTTGCTGGGAATGTTTGATATTGAGCAATTAGCTTTGGGTGAGAAGGTGGTTTTTTAGCATCGTTTTGAATTGGGGTACAGTACAGGTAGGGTTTCTTTGGCAATGACAGGTAATGAATTCCAAGAAAGGGTCTGAGTGGTCAGTGTGAGCAGTATAAAAAAAATCCTGAAGCACGTAGTGCATGAGAAAAAAAAAACTGTGTTTTTGGTTTAAAACAGCGAATTTGCAGTGTATTTTCGTATGGTATTTATGGTTGTATTCTCGTTTTCTTGGTCTCATTTGATAGAATGGAAGATATATTACAGAAATAGAGATGATTTTGATTGGTTTCACGAAGAAAAGGACCTTGAAAGTGAGCTCAAAGTAGCGAAAATGTTCGATTTTTGCCAATGTTCAAGAGTAAACAAATCACACCACATGTCCAATACACGTAAACTGGTGAGACTAATATTCTTTCACAAGTGCGCTGATATTATTTATACCATTTTTACAATGATGCAGTAGTATACATAACAGCAAATCTTCTATTTTTTGTGAGAATAAAAATTCAAAATGGAAAGCAAAAGTAATGTAAGACGGGCCTGTAGATGTGACTAATGAACAGATAAAATGTTATTTTAGTACCAGGAATGTCTGTATTGTTTATTCTGGACCATATTTTCAAATTGGCATCTTTTGAATTTGTGTGAAATTGGCCAAATTGCCAATTTCTGACCACTTTATTGGGTAGTTGAAATCAGTAAATGGGCATTTTCTTGTACTCAATCAATAGAACAAATAGAGTTCTAGCAAAAAAGCTATGATTTTAGTCGATGGAACATTGGAATTGGCCGAAAATAGGGCTCAAATTGGGCAAAATCACCAATGCGTAAATATCGTCGAGATCGCTAAATTCGCGAGAAAATAATTCTGTAAGTTTTCCATCAAATTTCATACTTTTGGTGTCAGTATGATCAAAAAAAGATTCTCTATCATTTTGTAAGAAAATATATATATTTTTTAATATTTTTCGACCCTGAGAACGAGTTTGGGAGAGGGCCTCTCGACCCTCAAAGGGTTAACCCTTTCAGGGTCGAGAGGCCCTCTCCCAAACTCATTCTCAGGGTCGAAAATTTTTCGGAAAAAAAATTATTTTTTCTTAAAAAATGATAGAGAATCTTTTTCTGATCATACTGACACCAAAAGTGTTAATTTATGGAAAACTAACGGAATTATACTCTCACAATGTTAGCGGAATTGACGATATTTATGCATTGGCGATTTCGTCCACTTTGAGCCCTATTTTCAGCCAATTCCAATGTTTCAGTCTACTAAAATTATAGCTATATCGCTAGAATTCCATTTGTTCTATCGAACATTTTCGCTACTTTGTGCTCAGTTTCAAGGTACAGTACTTATCATCGTGAAATCAATCAAAATTCTCTCTATTTCTGTGACATATCTTCCATTCTATCAATTGAGACCAAGAAAACGAGAATACAACCATAAATACCATACGAAAATAGAATGCAAAGTCGCTGTTTTAAACCAAAAACACGGTCAGAGTTTTTTTGTCGTCATTATGCACTGTGTGCTGCAGGAATTTTTTATACTGCGCACACTGACCAATTCTCTCACATCTAGGCCTACCAGCCTTTTCCTGCTTGATTTGAGGGCGCTAGAATTTATGCATACTAGTACGTCAATAACCCTGGTGCGTATAACGTACTAGTATGGCGAAAACCCTGAAAGGGTTAAGGGTGGTGACTGGGGCAACGCAGATTCATACACATTTGCTCTGATGCTGGACCAGAGAAAATGTAATGTTTTCCTTCTGTCTGGCTAGCACACCTCCATAGCATATAAACATTGCATGTTTACATAGCATATAAACATTGCATGTTTATATGCTATGTAACGTGTTTCTTATATAATTTTGAAGAAAATATCATAGATGGATTAATGAAAATGTCTATATTAACCTAAAATAAGACATTTAATGTGCCCAAGAGTGATTATTATTACGTATTAGTATTATTACTATGGTGTTAAGACTAGGGACACTCTTAGTGAACGAATAACAAAGGCATGTTTATATGCTATGTAACGTGTTTCTTATATAATTTTGAAGAAAATATCATAGATGGATTAATGAAAATGTCTATACAGTAGGCCCTCATTTAGCACGGTAGTTACATTCCTGAAAACATCGTGTTAGCTAAAATCGTGTTAGATAATTAAAAGAACTTATGGGAAAAATAGGGTTACGGTCCTGAGAGTCCCCAAAAAGCCAAACAAGTTTTTTTTAGACCAACAGATCTTACAAATATAAAAGAGAATATGTAATTGTAGTTCATTATCGTGATGTATTATGTTGTTTTTACTGCTTAAGACTACAAATGTAACAGAAATAATAGTATTTACCTTAAATTGTGGGTGCTGATGTTTGTGGATGATTGTGAAGAGAGTGGAGAGTTATGCTGTGGCCCTACTGGGCTGAGGTGGATAGTAGAGATTCTGGAACTGAAGTCGATGGTTGTACTGAGTGTCTCTAACTTTAATAAAGTCATTCAGTAAGTCAGTCAAGTCATTCAGTAAGTCAGTCAAGTCATTCAGTAAGTCAGTCAAGACATTCAGTAAGTCAGTCAAGACATTCAGTAAGTCAGTCAAGACATTCAGTAAGTCAGTCAAGACATTCAGTAAGTCAGTCAAGACATTCAGTAAGTCAGTCAAGACATTCAGTAAGTCAGTCAAGACATTCAGTCAGTCAGTCAAGACATTCAGTCAGTCAGTCAAGTCATTCAGTAAGTCAGTCACACAAACTTATGTTTACATCTTTTTATGTGTACAAAGTAACACTTCATTACAGCCACAGGTTATGTCTTGTCTAATATCTTTTTCTTCGTTAATTCTAAGACTTAATAAATGCTTAAACATTTTCTTGCCACTTTGAGCAACACTGGTATGCCTACTGGGTGACATGATTGCTTGGCAGATACAAGATATAGTAATTTAAAGATCAAAACACAATTCACTCTCTTATCCTTGAGAAACAGCTGGCTTGACGCGTATGGAATACGAATGCTGGGATGGTGGGGTGTTGTTGGGGAGGGTAGCATGGGAAGGCGGGTGGTCTCCCCAGCTGTTCCAACATTAGCACCGGCCGCTTGAGGGAATGGTTGTTTTTTCTTCCTGCAAACTGTAAGTTTATTCAGGTATACACAGATACAGTTACAAAGATTATCATACATAGCAGCATATGTGTAGAGAACCTAGGATAACCCAAACTTTGGGTTATCCTAGGTTCTCTAGGATAACACTTTGGGTTATCCTAGGTTCTCTACACATATGCTGCTATGTATGATAATCAATGTAACTATCTCTGTATACCTGAATAACTTACAGTTTGTGGGAAGGAAAAACAAATTCCCTTTTCCTCAAAGAATGAGGATTCTTACAGTGGTAAATAACCATGGGCTTACACTTGAAATCACCTGATGCATTACCCAAAAGGAACAAGGTGAAGCGATCCTTTGCTGTCTTGAAGCCTGGTGCACTTTTCTCTTGCTGACTGATATAAGTTCATGTTGGCATTTTCTTCCAGAAAACACTTGTCTCGTCAGCATTAAATACTTGTTGTGGCTCATAGCCACCCTTAGTAGGACCCCCACTGACTCAATGGTTTAACCTACTGCAGGCGACCGCGGGCTCAAAATTTTTCCCCTCCAGCGAATCACGTAATACAGTGGTACCTCGACTTACGATGGTCCCCAAACACACCCTTTTATGTAAGTTTATTTTTTTAAATGCTTTTGTAAGTGTAATTTTGGGGGTCTAAACGGACTAGTCTATTTTACATAATTTCTTAAGGAGATAAATTCGTTTGGTAATGGCACTTGAACAGCATTCTGGAATGAAAAAATATCTTAAGTCGAGGTACCACTGTATAAGGTTTACGTCGTGTTAGATAAAAATGTGCCTCAATTCTTCAATCGTGTAATACCCAAAACGCGCAACATAAAGTCGTGCTAAATGAGGGTCTACTGTATTAACCTAAAATAAGACACTTAATGTGCCCAAGAGTGATTAATATTACATAATAGTATCACGAACATATGAGCAGCCCAGGTGGATGCATCTGGTACGGACGATTTCCAAGCGGATGTATGAAACCCAGGGTAAAAATTCGCCGAAAAAAGTGGTCGTAATACAAATTGTACGATATCCGGACCAGACAAAAACCAGGGTTCCACTGTACTGTGTATGTGCTTTAGACAACAAGAAGCATACTTAATAACAATACTTAACATTGCCTGTGGAAAATATTGGTATTTTCCGAAAGTTGTAATTGATAAACTTTCCAATATGAACAGATATCCTTAATGTACTGCTGGTAGCTTAACGTCTATGTGGGTATAAGCCAAGAACCATCATACCAGCGGGGAAGGGG